>JAUEKT010233032.1:0-19212 GCA_031762655.1 Doris verrucosa
GATAGATAGATAGATAGATAGATAGATAGATAGATAGATAGATAGATAGATAGATAGATAGATAGATAGATAAATATCCTTGTTCATCGTAACGACAAAATAATTAAAAACAGTAAGATAATAAATATTGTTAATGGAAAAAAATAAATTGATAGAACACATTTTTTATCCATTTAGTATACTCTGAGGTATTTCATAATGATTATCTTTGTTTACCCTAAGGACAAAAGAATTAACAATACATTAATGATATTGTTTATACAAAATAGATACCAGTATAAGATATTTAGTCCATTTTATATATTATACTCTGAGGCCCTTCCTATAAATTACAGACAGGCGCAAAGAGTGTCATGCGATATCTGGGTTTAGACAGCTGAATACCTCAAATACCAACAGTTCGGTAAGACAGATAAAAAAAAGCTCTGCACAGCTCATCAAGACTAGCAATCTTTCCCCTGTTCTTTCCAATCATGCCATATAAAAGAAAAGAAAAGTTATAAGCTATCATTACTGGTGACAGTGGAGGCACGGTGGCTCAGTGGTTAGAGCATCGGACTGGTGACCGAGAGGTACCGGGTTCAAATCCCGCCGCAGGCATCGTGTATTTTCCTTGAGCAAGAAAACCTACTCCAATTGCTTCACTCGACTCAGGTGTAAATGAGTACCAGCAAGGGCTGGGGAGTGAAAGCCTGCAATAGACTAGCGTCCTGTCCAGGGGATGATCTTGTATCGTCTGTTTCGCTTAACGCTACCAAAACCGGGATAAGCTCCGGCTCTATGGGTCTGTCTAGGCCTAGAAGGAACTTTACTTTTTATTGGTGACAGTATTCATACGTTTATATGTAATGAAGTTGAGCTGGAAAGCTGTCTAATTATTACTCCTTTCCCTTTTCACATCAAGCATCGCAACTTAAAAACAAAAAAAGACTTACAAAAAGACGTCGTCAAACTTCATCTCGCCCTCCTCAATCATGTAAGCACCAAAGACGAAAGCAGCGGCATAGGCAAAGTAGATGATGGACTGGGAGAAGGCGTAGGTCAGGCCTACCACGTGGGCGTTTTTCAGGGCGGCCCTGTAAGGGGCCTCAAGACTGTGCATGTAATTCATGAAGAAGCGGGGCTCTTTGGTCAGGGACGCCACTGTGCGGATGTTGCCGATACTTTCAACCGTTACCTGGGGTAAGTTGAAGGAAAATGACAAAGATGAAAATTTCTAAGACAGCCATAGATACTCATTGCTGTCTTGTCATACTTATGTGATTAAGAAATCCCTCACTATGACCACTTAAAGGGCCTTTGCTATTTGGTTGACAGTCCTGTCTACCTCCGCTGCCTTTGTGACTTTAGTTGTCTGAGTGTTTCCTTGATTTTCATTTTCATCAATAATAATAACAGATAACATTTATATAGCGCTTTCCCTTTATAGCTCAAAGCGCTTTACAATGTGCTCCTTAAAATTTTAGATCATCATATGTCATGCCTCATTATAAGATGAATACAACACCATGTGAGTCGTCAACTCTCTGAGGAGCAAACATACTAGCATTATGACAAAAGCATTCTCTGCATATAGCTGGGTATTCAAATACCGGTACACATGAGTGGGGACAAGCCCTTGGAGTTATTTTCTGACCCAAGGAAAACACTTGGCGTGTTGAGGATGAAGCTCAAATCTGGCACTTCTCAGTCTGCAGACTGCCACTCTATACACTCAGTCACTGTCCTTCCACATAGGCAAAGATTTCATTTCCATCTATTCCTATATACCTTTAAAGAATTTCATCTTACACAGCTATCCAACTACTTTGTCCAGTGTTTGTCACTTGTCTCGTGTTCTTCACCTCACCAATTGTTTCTATTGATCCATCTATCGACCGGCACCAGAAACAGAAAAATCCTCACCTTGCCGGCCTCTTCCAGAGCTTCCTTGTTCTTGCCGGCCTGGCCTGCCAGGAGTTTGACCTCCATGAACCCACCCAGCACGATGAAGGGCATGAATCCCAGGATGACCAGGGTCATCTTCCAGCCATAGATGAAAGCGATGACCAGGGCAGTGCCCATGTTGGCCACACTCATCAGGGCCCCTCCCAGCCGGACACCCGTCACCTGCGGAAGGGTGGGACATGATGGGATGAATTGGTAAGTTGATTGATTCAAAGAGGGGTGGGGGGGGGGAGTAGGAATCTCTTAGGCTACAAGACAAACGCAAATTATTGAAACAAAACTATGCAAAAATAACAATCCACAAACTAAAGCCAACAAACATCCCACCCAGGCGGATACCTGCCACCTGTGGGACGGGATCAGGATGGCATGTGATGGGGTTAATTCAAGTGGGTGGGGGGTTGAGGGTAGAAATCTTCCAGGCTTCGAGACGAAAACAAACAATTAAAACAAGAACATATAAGAAAGGCAATCCAAAAACCAAGAACCACAACCAAACATCCCAGGCGGACGCCCGTGACCTGCCGGGCATGATGGGATGTTTTTTGGTTGAAAGCAGGTGAAGAAATAATAACAGCATACACAAGACATCAATGACTTTACAGTTACTTTTTTATAATTAGAAACACATGCATTCAAAGAGCTAAAATGCACCATACTCATAAAACTGATTGAATACCAGTGCCAAGCCAAACAAGTTACCATATCACAAACAAAACACGAACCACTCACCCCTTGTACTAGAGACGCATCAGTCGCCAGTCTGGTGGTCAGAGCTCCTACATTGTTTTTGTTGTCATCAAAGAACGTAATATCCTTGGCAAGGGAGAGAACAGCGGGGAAAAAAAAAGATCGTCATATCATTTTGAAAAAGGAAGAAAAGGCAGCAAATGACACACAACGTTTTTCCCTTAATCTTCAAAAGTTTGGAATGTTATTTTGTTCTAATAGATCGATATAAAGACAAACAGTGAGGCTAGGGGCTGTAGACAATAGGTGGATAATAGACAACGTTATTGAATAGCCCGAAAGAACAAAGACAGAAATATGCATAGAAAAATACACTGAAAAAAATCTTGCCACAAGTGGGGATCGAACACGCGATCTCTGCGACGGCATCCATCGCCTCGCCACAAAGAGAAAGCACTCTTACCGACTGAGCTAGCCACGCTCCTTAATAACTTTGTCTACTATTCACCTATTTTGTTTTAACACCTTTTGGGACCCAACCCCATCAACCCCTTTCCTGCCCCCTCATCCCAATCCCCATTTTTCTTTTTTTTTCCCACTGGATATCAGCAACGTAATGAGCAATTTTGCATGTCATCATGCCTTTAACAATTTTAGCGTAAGTGAAAAAAAATGGCCTTTTTCTGGTTTTGACACTACCCTATGTCATTTTTTGACAGCAGATCCAATAACAGTATCCAATTTTGTGTCTATATGAAACACTGCATTAAGCATTAAACACAATTTCCAAATGATATGACTATTGTTAGTAAAGTGAGTCAGTTTTGTCGCTCTCCTGACAAGTTGTAAAAACATAAGTTACGCAAAACATGAACTGGCACAACAATATGAAAGAAGGAAATCAAAGATGCAAGAAAAAATAAAAAAGCATAATAAAACAATTTACGACCTTAAAAGCATCTTTTCTGATTAACAGTTTTATCTTCTTCTTCTTGTTAGTGTCAACAATCAAGATGAGGATTATTTTGACATTTTGGGTCTGTTTCTAATCTCTCTGTTCTGTTTTACTCGTTTGTCAAATTCTTTATCTCACATATGCATATATCACCACATGGAAATACTACTACCATAAGTCAAAATAGAGTAATAATGACTTACGTCAGTAATATTTCCAGGCGACGATAATATGATCTATGATTTTATCATTTTCTGTACTTAAAAAAGCTTGTGATTCTTACTTGCTTCAGCATTGACCGGAAACTCAAATCACGAATTCTTGCAGTCAGATTTTCTCCCGAAAGACCAAACATGGCACCCTGTGAAATGCAAATGGACAAGGAATGACTGAATGATGATACTGTACTGGCAAAAAATCAAAACTGAGGAGTTTTTCCCCAATTTGACTAGATTTTTTTCAATCGAGTGTTAGAGGCAAGCGTCGATTATCCCCATCAGCCTCCCATTATGATCCACTGCTATGTGCAACAAAAACACCATAAAATGCTCTACGTATACAAGGCAATATAATACCAGAGCTCTCTAGTTCTAGTTATATATTTAAGATTCAGCAACACTAACGGTTGATTATGAATCTGACCTAAGTCTAGTGTTCAGTTCTGCGTCCTAAATTTAAATTCAGTTTCAGTATATCTCTCTTAGGGTCAGTTTGTTGATCTCACTCTGAAACAAAGAAAGGGAGGTAATTTTCTTGTAGAGAAAGAACTGATACTCCTGAGTATGAGATTGGTATATACACTTATAAGTCCCCTTCTACTTGGCACAACTTTGGTGTGTACGATTTCAAACCATTTCTCTAACAGTATAACGGTGTTAACAGTGTTACAGCCTCACAGGATTCAGACAATAAAATAACTTTAACAAATCTGACCTGAAGGAAGAAAGTCAAGAAGCTGAGCACACCGATACCAACAAACATCAGCGAGTAGATCATCATTTCATCTTCTTGCTTTTCAAGGTCAGTGTAGGAGAAAACCTGGATAGGAAATAGAAAACAAAGACCCATGTCGATAAAATTCATTGCAAAATATTTTAGTTTCCATTTTGATAAGTTCTCTCCTCAGTCAGATTATTGTAAATGAAGATATTTTTTGTTTGAAAAGGTAAATCTGCACAGCATTATTGATAGCTTATCGCAACTTTTCATCATTAAGTCTACTATTCAACAATAGAGCATTTTGATGGTTGTAATCAATACAGCAGCTCTCGGTCCATAGTCTGACACTCTAACCACTCCGCCACCATATTTCGGAATTTAATAATCTAATACTTCAATTTCTAGAGTTCAAAAGTTTAATTTGAAAAAGGATAAGTAAAAAAAAAAGCCTAATACACAGTCACTGAACCTTACTTTTAGAATGCGGCTGAAGATGACGGCAAAGGCAGGCTGAACTCCCCCATTGACGATGCTGCCAAAACATCCGAGGAGAATGAAATACCACTCTGGCGCGTTGAGTCGCATCAGCCGAGTAAACGGTGCATCTGGCAGATCTTCTTCTTTCTGTTACAACAAAGAAAAGAAAATGAGAAAGGGATGGTAAAACTAAATAAATTCAAAGAAACGTTGACATTGTTATACAGCACACATAATCTATCTATAGTTCAGCCATGCCAGTGGTGCATTACAATGACAATGGCACTTTTACATAGGTCTATCTGGCAATAATAAGATATGCATGTCTTTCATCTTTAGTTATATAAAATGCATGTTTTTTACTGTCTTATAACTTTTATATATCATGATGCTTGTTATTGCTATGTTCATTTATTTGAAACTCATATAATTTGCATATGCATTTATCTATATATCTTTGTATCTGCGTGTATCTGTGTAAAACATGATGAGCAAAGGGTAATGTGGAATTGCGGTGCATAAGTGTAATTTATGAGTGGGTAGTAGTAGTAGTAAATTTACTCCCCTGGCTAACAGCAACATAGAGTGCAAAGGGCAAAAATTACAGCCTGTTAGGCACAATATACAATTTTGTGGCCACCAAGAATGCCGCCTTTATCTCATCCTCTTCCATCCCCTCTTCTTCCTTTTTCCTCATGTAAACTGACTGACTCAATAAAATTGACTACCACAAAAGATAAAGTAGAAGTTCCCATACCTCTTCCTCCACCTTTGCCACTGACGTCTGCTTCTTGAGCTCCTTCATAGAAACCATGTGCTGCAGCTTTTGCTTTTCCGCCCCCTCTTCTTCTTCTTCTACATTAATAAAAGGAAAATGGACCAAAGATATCAATTAATAAAAGGACAACAGTAATAATATTGGTTAATTCCTCTCACAAAAAATAAGTACTCCATTATTTTTTTACAAACTTGTCGTGTTGTATCATCTACTCCATCACACAAAGATAACAAGAACAAGAATATGAAAAGCTGATGTAAAAGCAATAACGATGAGCTATGAAGCCAAGGTGACACATTTTAGTCATTGTGAGGAGTATCATTAAGTAATTCAATTCATAAGAAAACAAGCATAATGATAAACAGCCAGTGTAACTAATCATAACAAATTATTTTGAACGCCCTCGGCGCATCAAATATTTTCCTAGGTTCTATTCATTATGATGAATTGTTTTCTCTTGGCCATTCATTCTATCATTCCCTACAGTCTAGACGTCCATCACTTAGTTTTTATAATTAAACGCTATTTTATGTCAAGTCCCACCTCCCTCCACCCCTCACCGAAGCACCCCACCCTTGTCTCATCAGCTTCACTCTATCTCCATCTCCCCATCCACTCTGTGTAATCACTTTGGATCACATACCAGGCTATTGCAATTTTTTAGATGCCTATCTACAATGGCTGGCTAGGTGGCCAAATGAAAAGCCTACTAAACAATAAAAAAAACCAATGAAAAAAATCGTATTCACCGTCAAGTTGATTTAAAGTCTACATTCAAAACGGGGGTTATTTTAAAAGGTCTATCAATACAGCCTAAAGCACACAAAGTTGGCCCAACTCTTATTAATTATATAGTTATAGATAAAGGCAAGTCCTTTAACTTTAATCAATACAATACAAACGAACAAGGGAAAATGTCATTGGTTGAAATCGAGAAACGAAGTAGTAAGGCTAAAGACGATGGTGAAGGCAAAGGAAGGGATTTTTAGAGGTGTGCGATTTGGTTTTGAACTTGTTGCCATGAAGGCAATACAATCAAGAGAGACAAATTTCTTTCTATCGTGTTGTTGTGTAACCAATGATGATACATCCTGGTATAATAATAATGAAAAATAATGAATAGCATTTATATACCGCATATCCACTTACAAAAATGCTCTATGCGCTCTACAATACATCAATAGAAAGATAAATATGCACGAAATCATAACAAGCATATAATAATAATAATAATCTATACAAATCAACGATAAGCATTTGAGGATGCAACATTTACGCAACATTATTTCACTTTTCTATCAGACTTGCATTTAAATTCTACATGTATGGACCTGTCGGCTGATCAAACTTAAAAAGTCAATATAGACGGATGAGTAAAAAAAATTGAAATTGAGAAGAAAAATCAGTAACCTTCAGGAATAAATATCAAATAAAAGTTGAAATATAAAACCCTTATAAAAAAAACAACCTTTTAAATGCTTATATGAAGTTGGAAGCGTATGATGGTGATAATGATAACGATGGTGATGAGGACAGTGATGATGGTGTTGGTGATGCTGATCATAATAGTGATGATGATGGCGATGATAATGGTGATTATGATGGTGAGAATGATGATGATGATGATGATGATGATGATGATGATGATGATGATGATGATGATGATGATGATGATGATGATGATGATAATGATGATGGTGATGGTGATGGTGATAATGGTGGTGATAAAGACATGAATTACAACAATCACTAACACAAAGACAACAATGATGATTTATGCAGAGTTTTGAACTTTTGTTTTTTCTTTTGTTAGGAATATAGTCATGATTTATGGGGGGGGGGGGGGGAACAGAACAAAAGAAAGCCTTATGAATATCAAAATCAAGAAAATCAAAGACCATAACACAGACCCATGAAATTATAATGCGTGATGCAGAAATTTCCACAAAGCTTGGAGACATAGTCTCGCAATAACAAAAACTGTTAGGATTGTCAAAAAAAAAAAAAAAATTTCCTGGACTTGTTTGGGCAATAAATTTCCGCAATAAACATCTACAGCACCACAAGAAAAGACACTTTAAACGCTATTTCCTTTTATTTGAAAAAAAGAATGTTGATCAGTGAATAATTTTCTCATTTTCTCATCTTACTTTATAATTTAGCATACATTATGAAAAAAGAAGAAAATTCGCTAAATAGTTACAACACAGAAAGCAATGAAAAGAAAAGGGAGAACATGATGAAAACAATGGCAAACAAACAACAAAACAGGAGCTGTGATTGTAAAAAATGTGGCATTCACTTCTCTCAATCACTGTACCGATATCAGTGAATACCTAGTATCTAATATATCATAAAAAGCTTGTTGAATTTCTCATTCAATGCCAAATTCATATTGCGTTGTCAAAGACTATATCACTAAAAAGCTTGTTAAACTTCCTATTCATATAACATCAAAGACTGAAAACGGCACAGTTATTACAGAGATGTAAACTTTTATATGTTCATATTTAAACTTACAGGAAAGAGCTTTGTCAATTCATTTATGGATGCCAGTATGAAAATGGGAGGGGTGAAGAACATTGTGACAGGAAAAACTTCATGGAAGGTATTTGCAACAGGTATTTGCAACAAATATTTGCAACAGGTAACAACATTGAGGAGTACTTTTAAACTCTCGTGAAAAGCATTGGGGGAAACATAAACGAAATCCGTGAAAGGCAAAATCTTTATTACCTTCATAATCTTGAAGAGCAAAAAGAAAAACATTGACAATGTTAAACAAGGGGATTTAATACACAAAACATTAGATTTCGTCTTTGATTACTGATTATATTTTTCTTCCAGTTTTCTTTCTTTTGTCATTCTTTCACAACATAAATTTCCGCTTATTAAAAGTGTAGAGTTAAACCATCGAAGCATTTATGTTATTCTGAAAGCTGAAGTAAAAGAATCTATAGGCACAGCATCGGTGCTCTTAGATTTGCGCTTATAAGCCAATTATATTGTATACAATTTTTTAGTTGCATAACATGGGGAGAAAATGTTATGCAACTAAAAAATTGACATGAAATTAAGCAAATAAATTATTAAATCTAAACATTGTCTGGTTCGGAATGTATGAATTTCTGAATTTGTTTTAACTTTCATGCTAAAGGATACGTTTGTGTGGGTTACTCAGCCTCTTAATCGTAGTTGATTAGAAGCAAGAAAGGGATGATACTTCAATAATCCAGATAGAAAAGTGAATAATTTAGAGTAGTTTTATTGATCACACGAGATTGATATAAATGAAATGATAGACAATGACAATGTTATTAGGCAAAATATGGCAAAATCTAAATTTCTTCCATAACTGGCTTATACAGGGATAGAGAATAATACTGACTAGACATGATGCTTAAGAGAAACAAGAGAACCGGTATATTCTTATTGATGAAAGATGAGAAGGCCAGAAAGTCATAGCTCCATAAGTTTGAAATAATTTCCGAAATGAAAAAAGAGAACCTCAACTGATTTTGTCTACACATTAGTCAAAATATCTCAGTTTCAAATCTAGTCTAGTAATAAAGTGGCATTGATGAATAATCACATTAAATGGCTTTTAATTTACATTTTTTCAATTAGTATGCAAACAAATAGCTGTAAATTAACCTCTTCAAGCACAAATTTAACAGAGAAGACTTAAAATATCATTGAGTCGGTTAATTTGATAATCATTATAATTATGACAAGAATGTGGCTAATCCACTTTCGTTTTATTGTTCATATCTTAAGCAAGGCAAGAGCATTATTTTCTTAATCCTTAGAACTGAGAATTTATTTGTTATCTCATTGTCTATCAGTTTGTTAAACTTTACAGCGTAACATAAGTAATTCACTTCCTACCTTCCTCTGCAGCAGCTGCTTGCTGTAACAAAACAAAAAAAGAACAAGTATTTCAAACAGAGAAAAAAAGCATCTAGAAATGGCAAAAAAAGAATAAAATAAAGAAGCTCGGATCCAATTTGATTGCAAGAGCAGAATATGAATAAGTTTATAAAATTCTCCTTATTTTCTTGTCTTCAAACGTCATAAATAAAACAGATCCTTTAATAGTATAATCATGCTTAAAGTGATTTACAATGGCATTTTAGTCTTCAGGCCATCACTAACACAATATTTATCTTTCAACAAAACTTGTAACCTATTGGCCACATATTTCCTTTTGAAGATAAATACACTTTGATGTTCAGGTACTCATTTTTTGTACCTAATAAAGTAAGCAACCACAGTAGAGTTAGGTTGGGGTTTTGTTATCATTGAAAAACACATACATCCAATAAAAGCGTGGTATTCAGGGCCCATACCTCTTTGTCTCCAAGGTATTTCAGGAGTCCAGCTTGACCCTGATTATTCACTCGGGAGCCTTTCCACCCCTCATGACTGTTTAGGCCACTAACAATTAGAGCTCGCCACCTAAAACTGTCCTGGACGTATCCTGTCTTTCTTAATCTTATGTCTAGCTTTAGCTCTTCTTACACCTACTCTTTGATATTCCTCTCTTCGATTTTTGCATTTCCCCTATGGATTACATTCTGCCGTGTGCTACAGAAACCTTGCAAAGTGTTATGCATGCAGTGCATTTAAGGTGATTATTCTCACATAGCAGCCTTAACTTAATCAGCGACAGAAAGTTAAGGAAGACATCCCACCTGGTTCATCACAAGTTGGTAGTAGATTCCCTTTTTCAACATAAGCTCCTCGTGGGTGCCCATCTCAGCGACCTTGCCCTTGTCAAACCCGATGATGATGTCGGCCGTCTTGATGGTGGACAAACGATGGGCTATCACAATGGTGGTACGGCCTTCACGGGCCTGGGACATTGAGAACGAAAAAGGTTAAACAATTGATGAAGAGATGTTCCTACATGATAAGCTTCAAAGGAAAGGAAACCTTGCTGTTTTCAATTCATTTTTGCAGAGATATAATGGAACAACATATCAGCTTAGGCCAGATTCATATTACAGGTATTTATCAACTATTAGTGTTGCTGAATCTTAAATATAGAACCAGAAATAGAAGTCAAAGATGGAAATACATTTAACACATGCTAAATGCAGAATCATGAAGAATGCCACTTAATACTCTGAAGTGAATGCTCCAATGAATAGGAACAAAATAGTTCCTGACAACAAATGTTTTCAGATGTGGTCATCTAGATACACTATAATTTCAATTCCCGATTGAATAGTTCTTAAAAAATTGATTTTTTTTTCTGGCTTTAGTAACTCTAATCAATGTGCATAAATCTATTTCTTTGAATAAAAGTAAGTGGGAGAATGACATTTTATCCTTTCCCACTCATTTGATTTTCCAAAGGGAGATTTTCAGGGTTTTTTCCCCAAAATCCTCTTTTTTTCAAATCAGCATAAACTGTACCATTTTCAACACATTGCGTTCAAATTCTGAAGTCAGTCGTCCCCTGGAAGGGTTTCAGAACCCATAAAATTTCATTGAGATCAGTTGTGTACAGGTGAAGTTATGACACATTTAAATAGTATGGCTCTTTAAACACTTTGTATCCATAATATCCCTAGCATTAAAAAAAAAAATCCCAATTATCACAGACTTACATCACAAGTATTTCGTTTCAGTTTAGGAATGCAGCCTTTTAAAGGGTTTCTTGGACTTAAGTCCATCTAATTTTTTTATTAACAAATCACATTTCCATCCGCCTTTCCACTAACTTAAGTTACTTATCATCACTGATCCACACCCCCATCTGTCGTGTTAAAGCCCTAAAGGGATTTTACAACGTGAATCTACGGATACGGATACACAATTATGAGAAGTTGTAAATCCGTACAGCTTAACATCCCATACCTTGTCCAGAGCGTCCTGCACCACGGACTCACTCTCCGTGTCCAGAGCAGAGGTGGCCTCGTCCAGCAAGAGGATCTTGGGGTCCCTCACCAAAGCCCGGGCAATGGCCAGTCTCTGCTTCTGGCCTCCACTCAGCTGCGCCCCTCTCTCGCCCACCATCGTCTCGTATTTCTGGGGGGAAGATAAAACGCATATATTGTCACAATGGTTTCTGTCTAAAAGACTGTGTTGCCTAAGAGCCCGCTTTCCTGACAAAACAAAATATTTTAAAACAAAATTGTCACCCTAGGAGTCGAATTTGAAAGCTCTACGCCGCCTAAAAGCCCGGTTTCTTCACCGACCACCAATTTGAAAAGAATTTTTGTGTCTTCAGAAACGCATTGTTTCTTGCAATTTTTCTTCACCTGACAGTGAAAACATCTACCCAAGGCCCTAGCCTTTGAGAAAACTGATAACATGTTGGAGCCTGCCCAGTCAGCTCTAGCAAACCAAATGTGTGAAAAGGCCTGGCCTCAAATGCTCGTCTAATGAAAGAGCCAATCACAATGACCTGCTTCATGGGGTGGCAGTGTTACCTACCACCTGTGTAGGTCAGGGTAGTCCTTGTCTGGCAATCACTGACCATACGAGAGGTACGACAGATTTAGAGGTCTACCCGATTGACGAATGCCCACCGCTTGTTTGATCTACGTTTCACATTCTATTCCAGACACAAGAGATGGACAATCATTGGCCTGTAAGGAACAGCTAAAACTAGCCATTACAGCTGAAGAAGTCCCATATGTTCAGTTTTGAAATGAATGTCAGATTTGTATAAATTTATTTCTCCACTGCTAGGTGCAGCTTCCCAAAGGGGATAATCAACATCTAGTGGTAGCCAAGACAATGTCATTTTTATCTTTCTAGTGTGTCATAATGTTGCAATCACATTCATCCACACAAGCAGGGGGTATACATGCTGCTACACAAGCAGCCACACGGTCTTCATTTCATACTCTTTTGGCTAAAACAACAGGATTGACATTGCTCTCAATATGGCTATATATTCAAGACCAGGTTTTACTTTGAAAAGAAAACTTAAAACAATCGAAGACATAAAAAGCTCTGTTGAAAGAGTAAATTTTATAACAATCGGGAAAAGATCGGAGGTGGGGGAGGGGGTAATCAATAGACTAAAAGACACTGTGATCTCTGCCGCCTATGAACCCAAACTTTTCCTTGAATGCAAATCGACTCACGTCTGGCAGCTTCATGATAAAGTCGTGAGCATTGGTTTCCTTGATTGCCCGTTTCACCTCTTCCATAGTCATATCCTCCCTCCCCCCTCCCTCCCTCCCTCCCTCCCTCCCTCTCTCCTCCCTCCCTCCCTCCAACTCACATCTGGCAGCTTCATGATAAAGTCGTAGGCATTAGCTTCCTTGGTCGCCCGTTCCACCTCTTCCATTGTCACGTCCTCCCGTCCGTACTTGATGTTCTCTGCGATAGTGGTGGCAAACAGGATAGGCTCCTGGCTCACCAGTCCGATGTGTTTACGTAGCCACTTGATGTTCAAATCCTTCACATTGTTACCATCTATCTTAATCTGAAAAAAATAAATAAATAATTAGACAAAAAACTAATAAACACATAGAAAGCATCGATTGATTGATTGACAACCAAACAAAAGGGAAAGGTATAATTTTTTAATGATTGCCCAGCAATATGTATATTTTTTAATTAAAAAATATTGAAACAGATCTTTTGAAAAGTAATTTTCACACCATCCTCAAAAATTTCTCGTACTGTTTCAAGGGACAAATGACATCTGGACCTATGGATAGATGGTAACTCATAACACATAACATGTACTAGCATTTACAAGTATCCCTTCATTTGATGTCACGCTAGTAAGCAATGACGATTTGGCAGCTATACAAAAGCTTTTGAAAGATTTACTAAAATGAAGTATATCTAGGTAAGCCTGAGAGGAAATGATTTCAGTATAAGTCAATATTTATTCATACACAAGTTATTGGTCCATTCATGTTACTCTAATCAGCTGTTGAGGTAGACTATTGAGATATAGACAGCAGAACAGAAAGTAAGCATTGTGACGCCAGGAAGTAAATGATATATAATACATGAAGTGTGTCAGTACAAGGTTAGAGTGAAAGGAATCTTTCTTACATTAAGTATACTGTTTCCACTGCATTACATCTAATTGCATGCTCAGATCTGGCAATTACAAGAAAAAGTACTATAATAATGATAAAACCTATAATATAGTGTCTTTAGAGACATCGAACCAAAGACAATTTTTGACTTCCTTCAGAAGATGGGCTTGTATCATAAGATCAAGCATCGTAACAAGAAACAAATTTTCATCACATTCAATTGATTTTTATAATATCTACAGAAACATATAGAAACTTGATTCTTACAAAAAATACTTAAACGTTACTCAGTCTCCTGCAACCCAGATAAGTTAGTTCCGATACCCCGAGATCACCATTACGGTGAACGGGGTTTTACTTCAATTTCAAGGAAACAAATAAATTACATTCCACGTACCTCTCCTCTCTCTGGGTCGTAGAAGCGCATCAACAACTGGACAGTGGTACTCTTGCCACAGCCACTGGACCCCACCAAGGCCACAGTCTGGCCCTGCTTGGCTTTGATGCTCAGCCCGTCCAGCACCTGGTCACGTACAAATGCACACAAAAGTCACTCAAGCTTGGCAATACAGTTTGAAACAGTCTTCAACCCTTTGAACCCGTAAAATCGATATATCAGTATAGATCTTAGAGGACCGTATCCCATCGGCCAATTTATCAGTCTTCAAACCTCACCTATAAAAAAAGTAGTCCCTAAAGCATATATCCCGTAAGATCGATATATCGATATTTACCCCCTACCTATCAAATAACCATCGCTCAAGCATGCAACATCACTCTGGGCTATTAGGAACAGGGTAAACCTTTACCAAAATGCCTGTTCCCTCAGTGGAAATTAAGATTTAGCTCGAGAGCTCTGGGATATGTATTCCTAAGTTCCAGGAGTGTAGTGTTCAAAGGGTTAATATTTTGACTATTTTTATTATTTGGCCCAAGATAATATGCCAATCTGGTAACTAGAGCCAAACGGGTTGTTCTAAATATAAGATATATTTGGCCATATTTTTAGGCAAACTAATATAATTCCATAACACATGAAGCAAGACAATGCAATAAATGTCTAATCATCAGATGATCACTGGGGAAAATATTTATTGATTCCTTTATATTACAAAACAATCACCCAACCTTGACATCGGGCCGAGCCGGGTAGTTGAAATGAATGTTTTCAAAGCTCACGTTGCCAGCTATGGACTGAGGCTGCAAGCCTTCGTCAGATGAACTGTCAATTGGCGATTTCTGGATGATTTATGGATAAAATGTCAAATGAATTAGTTTAAGGATTATATGGATGGATATTGTAGCAAAAAGATTTTTGGAATGTAGTTAATACTTTCATTTTCATTTATAAACTGAAAAATGTTTTTGTATTGCTAGCAAAATTAATAAGAGTTTGAAACAGGTGTTATACAATACAATACATTATCATAGTAAGTGCATGATAAGTCAGTGTACCTCTTTAACTTTCCTGAAGGATATAGACAAGAAAAACTAATGTTACCTTTATTCAATCATAGTCATAACGAGGGTCAATAAAATTTTTATCCAGCAACTCTTTCATAAAAACTTTTAAAATTTGAAGCCCTTTAAAACGTAATTTTAACCTGTTTCAATTTCCTACTATTTGTGTAATGAACGAGTTCAGTTTAATTCTTGTAAATACTTATCTTATATCTATCAAGAAAGATCATAAACCTCGTGTACAAGTCCTAGATCTATCAGTCAATATTGGCCACTGAATGGATTTTTCCATCTCCACTCACCCGATCAATGAGCTCAAAGATGGTGTAGGCGGCAGCGCGGGCAGCAGCTAAGCTGGCCAGGCTCGGCGCCGCGCTTCCCACGGAGAAGGCAGCGATGAGGACGGTGAAGAACACCTGCAGGATGAAATTGAAAGTAAGATGCTAAAGTCAAAGTTATATGCATGTCATCATAGGGAAAGTTACCGTACAAGTTGTGGTTACTATTTTTCAGGAAGGACAAATGAGGAGAGGGGTGGGTGGGAGGAGGAGGAATAAAGGTGAAAGAAACTGGCGGATTTTCTCATGATAAATCTAATCAATCTCTGTCTCTTTTGTCTGATCTCACAGTGGCTGAGTGGTGAGAGCATCAGAGTGCTAACAGAGAGATACTGGGTTTGAATCTCATAATTAATATTGTGCGTATTTTCCTTGAGCAAGAGCAAGACGATAACTCCTAAAGGATCATCAACTCAGGTGCAATTGAGCACCTGTACATTCAAGACAGCCCTTTCTTTGTGCAAGCGATTGCATCATGCCTAAAAAACTGTAAGTCTTGTTATGTACTATGTTGTTGTTGGCTGGGGGAGTAGAATGCCATTGTAAAGAACCGCAAGCATGATCACAGCATGGATATAATGTATACTATATACACATGCCCTTTGTACTATAATGCCATCCAAACTATACTTGCATATTTGTCCGTTTCTGTAGGTCTAGACTTTCGGCACAGCAAAGTACTTATTATTGATTTTAGTAGGAGTTTAAGAATTTAACTCTTACTTGAGGACATATACATGGGTTTTTTGTAATGGGGTTTTGTTATGTGAAAGGAAAGTAGAATTTTTCCAAAGAAAGAGCCCCTTTGAGCAAGTAATACTTAAAAAAACATTGATGGCACCGGGCTACTCATGGGAGATGGATTCTCAATGCTTTTGCCATTTCTATTTTCACAGATGGAATTCAGTAATGTTACACTTCATGTTATGATAACCCTTTGAGCCTCAGCCTCCTAAGATTCCCATAACTGAACTCCATGGGCTCAGCTCATGGCAGTATATACCTGAGATCCTGAGCACAATATTCGTATGCATATAAAATCATAAGCGCTCAATCGCTTTGGCAAGCTAGGGATGTATGTAGGATTTCAAAATTTCCACCGCCTTAACGATAAAATGAGTTGAAATGATTAAAACGAGACAGATTGAAAATGAAAGAGCTGCAGCTTTAACTCACAATGATGACAGTAGAAATTTCATAGTCGTCATCGTCTCGGAAGAGCACTCCCCCGTACCAAAAGCCCAGGCCGTACGAGCAGAAGATGGTGAGCCAAATGAAGCCCATGGCAGCCCCGTTGGAATAGCCCTTCTTCACCCCGAAGGCTTTGGCTGCTGACAGATTCTTTTTATATCTGGAAGGAAAAATGAAGCAATTTTTAAATAATGCAGCTCCTAAGCAGGCAACGCGTGTAATAATTTTGTCCAAATGCAAATGGCGACATATCAACGATTTTTCATTTACGATCTCGATAAAATCAAAAATGGACACAACGATAAAAACCTGAGGTTACTTTTATACTGAACTTTTTTCTAAAGCATAGGAATGTCCTATCCAGTGAAAATATATTGTCCCACGCCATGTTCATTAAATAGAGAAGAATTGGTATGATTTATATATATGTTTCTTCTCAGATACAGCAAGACTTTGGAATTCCTTAATAGAAACCATTAAGTCGTGTAGAAAAGTCTAACTCAAATTTGAAACCTTTTGTTCGAATAAACAAATTCAAAATGTATCCAAAAACATGTGTGACTTTAGTATCGCTATACATTGTTATGTATATCTCAAATGTACAAAGCTGCAACAGCAGCGGCTGGATTGGATTGGATTGGATTGGATTGGATTGGATTGGATTGGATTGGACATCTAGATTTTTGCGCATACCCCGGTATGTAGCTCTGCTTTCAGACACCACAACAAACAAGATGGCAGAAAAGCTTATTCCCAAAGAAACTTCAAAGAAGAAACAATTCAAGCAAATCATCCATCTGGAACTGACCAGACAGGAGAGAAGAGAGACTCACCTGTCCGCTTCCTTGTCCTGGCCGCCAAAAGCCACGACTGTCCGAATCGCACCAAAGACTTCCTCGGCAACACCCCCTGCATGGGCATAAGCCTCCAATTCTTTGGAAGATGCTGAGGCTGTCAGCTGAAATCAGAGAGAAGTAAGTCGACTGATAGCCTGGCCTGAAGTGTGTTTTCGTCTAAACTAAAATCTGCAAATCTACCCCATCCACGTTAATTGTTTACTGTTTACTTCTACCTATTTCGTGGTCAGGACACATCTGGCAACCAGCTCTCGCTATTTCTCTCTGTGCTTAATCCTCCTCCCTATCTGTTAAATTCTTATAATTTCAGCAACGAGGACAAAACAAGTATAGTAATAGAGTTTTGAATAGACTTGGAATTCACGACATCTTGTTTATTGTTCAACGCCTCTTTCAGTTGGCGTTCTCTTTCGTGCTATATGTTTCGTTTGCGTAACATTATGCATAGTAGGCCTACTTTCATAACACTATCCCCTCTCTGATGTTGTCCTCCCATCTGTTTCTTTGTTTTCCTATATCCTCTCTTTCCTTGGAGGACTCTTTTGGCAAGTCCCTTTCGATCTTGTGACATACCCATACATCTTTAATTTCCGTCTTTTCAGTGAGATCAGAAGGTCTTCAAGACATCCCATTGCATTTGTGACTCTGTTCCGTAGCTCAGCATTTGTAATGTGGTCTTTGTATGAGACGTCAAGGAGTCTGCAGTAGAATTTCATCATATATGTTTATACTTTATTGAATCCTTTTAGGGCTTTAACACAAAGGGTGTGGGTGAAGATCGGTGGCAACCCTTCACTTAATAGTTTATTGGGACTTTCCTTTCCATGTGCTCTTTGTGCTTACTCCTGTCCTTAGTTTCTATCTTTGTTATCATACTATTAATAGAATATGGAGGCACGGTGGCCAAGGGGCTAGGTCTTCAAACTGCTGACCGAGAGGTACGGAGCTTGAATCCCATCCATGATAATCTTGTAATATCCTTGAGCGAGAAAATTTACTCCAATTGCTTCATTCGACTGAGGTGTAAATGAGTACCAGCAAGGGCTGAGGAGTAAAACGTAAAACCTGTGATACTCTACCGTCCTGACCAAGGGATGATCTTGTATTATCTGTTCTGCCTAATGCTACAGAAAACAGGATAATTTCCGGCTCTTTGGGTCTGCTAAAGTCTAGAAGGAACTTTACTTTTCTTTTATTAATAGAGTTCATAAAAAACACCAAACCAAAGTTACCTTGCTGAAGAGGGCGGCCGTGACCACCAGAGCCGGACTGACCGCCAAGATGACCAGTGTGAGCTTCCAGCCGTACACAAATCCGATGACCAGGCCACACAGTGAGCAGCACGTCCACTGCCAGAAGGTGCCCAGTTTGTCTCCAATGCCGTCTTGGATTTTGTGGACATCACTGCCAGTGGGGAAATAGAACACGAAACCGTAAGTAAGTGAAGAATCAATGGTAATAACCATAACAATAAGGATAATAACAATAACAACAACAACAATAATAATAATAATAATAATAATAATAATAATAATAATAATAATAATAATAATAATAATAA
>JAUEKT010233033.1:0-13379 GCA_031762655.1 Doris verrucosa
ATACCCCCCCCCCCCCCCCCCTCCCTTCTTTTTAAGTCCCCTTTTAAATCCCCCCCTCTGTATTCCCCCTCTGTATTCTCGCTCTATATTCCCCTCTTTATTACCCCTCTTAATTCCCCCTCTGCATTCCCCCTCTAAATCCCTCCCTTCCTTGGAGAAAAATTGTAAATGGTTGTGACGCAATACAGCTAATAAAATTGATTTCACTGCGTTAGAATATATTTTTTTTGTTAGTGAAGGCATGAGAAAGGCCTCCAGAATTAAGGCATAAAATGAGCATCTGGTTTAGGCCCAATCTAATTGTGCATTCAAAGTCATCAACATTGTGTGCTGTAATCAAACTCTCCATCCTACTTCTCGAAAGGGGCTTTTAGACGTTTATGCACTTTATGTAGACCGCTCCTTATTTTTCTATTAGTGAATCTCTAATGTAATCAACGATATACTTTCTTCATTGCACATAATAGTCTAATGAAAATCAAGGAATTTGAAGCATCCTCAGTGGATTCATTTGAAGTTTTTTTATTTTTCTGTCTTAATTTCCCTGAATTTCTCATGTTTTTCTCCCCATGCTCTTTTTCCTCCTTTCAGATGTGAATTTGGTGAAGACATTTGCGGACATCTGCTATGATGGTGCCAGATCTGACCATTCTGTATCATCAGAGCTAGAGAACATGTTTTTTAATAATTCGACCACAAAAACTTTGTACAACATTGAGGTAATAATGCTTAAATAATAGCTGTTGGTGTTAAGTCTCAGTGCTACCGTCTTTTCCATACCATGAGTCAACAGAAACAATATAGTCCTCATCATCACCAACATCGTTATTTTGTCAAGTTAAATATGTTAATCTTTTGATGTTCTTTTTGGTTGTGTTTTTACTGAATTTTCCTTTGTATTCTCCTGTACCGTATTTCATTATTCAATGTATATGAAAACGAAACAAAAATTATGAACAAAAAAAGAAAAGAAGCAAGAGGTAATGGCCACCCAAGTGTGAAAGTCATGTGATTCTATGTTGGGTTCTTTCTTCATATTTCTCTGTCATGGAAAGTAAAGTAGAAGTAGAGAGAGTTTCTCACATCAGCATCACAGCTGATGCTATCCAGGATGGGTTAGAACAACGCATTTAATTTTTTCAAAGAATTACGGATACGGTTGAGTCTTGTTATTCTTTTGAGCTTCGAAAAGGCGACCTTTGACTCTCAACGATTCCAAAAATGAAATTCCGATCACAAATAATTAACACTAGGCCCACTTCAGCTGTAGGAAGAACATTGGTGGAGGGGTTAGACCATTGGACTGCTGACCGAAACCCATCTTTGAGCAAGAAAATTTATTCATATTGCTTCAGTTGACTCGGGTGTAAATCCTGTCCAGGGAATGATCTTATATCATCTGTTCCGCTTAACACTACAGAAACCAGGATAAGCTCCAGCTCTTTAATTCTGTCAAGGCCTGAAAGGAACTTTACTTACTTTTACCACTTCAGCTGTGGTCCACAAATAGTTTACTTTTGCCCTGTTATTAGATGTTGCAGTGTGTGAAACTATTAAGAAGCTAATGTTTGTTTTTCCCTCCTCTCCTCTCATTCCTCTCCCTTTCTGATGCTTCCCAACCCAAGGTGTGTTACGCCTTGCTGATGCCCAGCCTGGACCCCATGTGCCAGGAAGCTTTTGAATTCCAGTCCAATTTTGTGATCAGCGGCGGTGTCCAGATTGCCATCAACATGCTTACCAAGAACAACTTCATGCCCAACGCTGATTTGCCCTCACGGAGGTATGTCGAACCGGTCTTCCATGGGGGTAGGACGGTCGTAGTGCGTTTTCGTTTTTGTTGTTTCGGCTTTGTTATTTTGTTGTTGGTTTGGGAAATTTAGGTAATAGTGTTTTGATTTTCGTTAAGTTATGTGATGTCTTTTTTCTATTTTACTCTACTCTCCACTCTAACAACAGGGTTGCCTACCAGACGGTGCTGAAGATCACCAAGATGATGCTGACAGTCCTGGGCCACGCCCGCATCCAGATTGTGGCGGACGCGGTCAACACCTCCCTCTCCTCCGTCTCGGCCAAGATCCACGACGAGGCGGTGGCGCTGCAGCACGCGCTGGTCCACATTCCCAGCCCCGAGTCGGAGTTCAACATGCGCAATGTGGCCAACACGCTGGGACACCTGGGCAAGCAGGTGAGGTCCGGTGGCAAGTCACGCCAGTTGCTCTGCTCACTGTTTGCAACACCCAGCGCTCCTCTGGCTCAATTGCTACACTGACACTGCTCATAACACTCAACACTCTCGCTCAATTCGCAACACCCAACACTATTGCTCAACAAATCGAAACACCCAAAACTCTTGCTCAAATCGCAAACCCCAATACTATTGCTCAAACCACAACACCCAACACTATTGCTCAAATCGTAACACCCAACACTATTGCTCAAATCACAGCACACAACACTCTTGCTTAATTCGTAACACTGCTCGCAACACCAAACACTATTGCTCAAATCACAACACTGCCCATATATGTGTGTGTGTGGAGTAGTGTTTTGTGTGAATCATGTCATCCAGACAAATCACATTTCGTCTTGGACTGTGTGCAGTTTGTATGCTGTGGAGTCTTGTACGTCAATGTATGTAAGTGATGTTCTTTGGGGTTTATATTTTCTATCCGTCAAGTTTGTGTTGAATGACGTGATAAGTGATTAGTATGTTTGTATGCTGTGGAGTTTTGTATGTCAATGTATGTAAGTGATGTTCTTTGGGGTTTATATTTTCTATCCGTCAAGTTTGTGTTGAATGACGCGATTAGAACAAACCTCCATTTATCGCGTTGATAGTAAGTTTCTTTACAGTGAATGAATGAATTAATATAAACATGTGTGAAGACTAAACCAAGCATTCTCCCCACAGGCTTTCAGCGGTAGCCCCGACCTGTCCACAGTGAAGGCCATCATGAAGATTGCCTGGTCCGCCAGTGCCTGCAGTTTCCACCTAGTCAACGCCCCCTATGAGGACATCCATGCCGCCTTTGAGAAGGTAGGTCGGCTTGCCTCCCCTTGTCTTGGCTCACTCTCCCACCTCCAGGGTTGTCAAGCTCACTGGGGATATGAGTTTGGGGCTTTGGGGCTTTAACCTAGCTAAAGGCATGAAAACCTTGCAGTCAGCACAACTGCAAAACAGCGATATGTGACAATATTTCTCCATCAAATTTATCATACAAGTCCAATCTTTTTCGTCAAATCTTTTTCCATCAAGTCTATCATACAAGTCGGAATTATTGTCATCTAAATGTTGTGTTTGTTGTTTCCAGCCGAGGGAGATGCTGCCATCGGACAGCGAGGATATTCTGGTGGCCAAGGAAGCCCTGGAGAACCTGTCTGTGTGCATCGCCCTCAGCCCCCCCTTTCTGGATGCCCTGGACAAGGAAAACGCCTGGAAGGACTTTATCATTGACCTCTTGTTGTTGTGTAAAACCAGGTAGGGGATGGGACTCCTCAGTTCGCCTATGGAACGAAATGCATGAAGAAATCATTAAATGTAATACTCTGGACAAATTTATGAGCAAAATACAAAAACTAAACATTTAATTGAAATGTCATAGCTTGCGACTATACACGAGGTGGAATGCAAACTGAACAGGAAGAAGAGGAAGAAGAAGGGGGCCAGGTTTGCAGAACGGCGGAGGCGGAGAGAGAGAGACAGAGAGAAAGTGGTATGTAGAGACACAACGGCTATAGACCCGTTTATGTGTCAGCCTGTTTACACCAAACTACGTTATTCTGTGATCATTTCAGCATTGTTTCAGCGACTTCAAAGACTGCTTTTTCAATGATAAGATGCTTCCTTTAATTAGATATCAGATTTGTGCGATATTAATTGTAATTCGTAATTTTTTGTTTCTTTCATTTTCTTTTTGTTTTTACAATGCAATAATGATATTGTATTTTCCTTTTTTTACTCTGCCTCTTCAAAGTCGGAGTATACGAATCTGTGCGGCGGAGCAATTTTTCCAGATGTTTTCCAGGTGCAGCGTGAATCCGCGCAACATGAAGTGGCTGGTCACCCTCTTGTTCACCAAACTGCAGGTGGGTGCCACTTTGTCACCTTGTGTCATTCATGCCATCGACATTCTCATTTGGGACTCGGGGCTCTTAAAAGCTTTCCTGTTTTAATAGACAAAAAAAAAATTCATTTGAGAATGGTTCATTAGCAAAAATGGTTTGACGATAATTCGAATGTTTGCGACCCTGAAGTCAATTTCATGTAAATTAAGATGCAAGCTTCCCAGACATCGCCTCCAGATATTTCTGATTTTGATCTTTGAATCTATAACTCTTCAAACTATCGAACTCTTTATGAATTTTCTTAAAAACCCTCAAGTAGAATTAAACAATATAAAACAAACTGCTGTGAGCCTGAAGTAGATTCCAAACAGTGATAAACAACGGACAAATCTCCCTCTGTATTCAGCCAGTGTACTCCACTCTGGATGTGCCACAAAGCAACAATTTGAACCCGTCTTCCATCTTTATTTCCACAGAACACAGTGAAGGACAATGCGAAACAGTCCCATGAATATTTCACCTTGTTATGCAAGTAAGTGTCAATTTGATCGTATATATATGCATCATTTGAGTGTGGGGGATTGTTTCTGGTCAGTTTTTTAATTTTGTTTTTATGTTAGATGAGAATTGTTATTAGTTAAAAGATGGGAAAAATGAGTGGAAAGGAAGTGGTGGTCATGACCGGTTGATGGGATCTTCTGGACTTGCTAGTCTGCTTCTTTCTTTTTTCTTCTTATCAAATTTTTGGTTTGTGGGCGTGGGTGGGGTTTGTTTTGGAGGGGGGTGGGGGAGTAAGTAAAGGAGTGTTGTTTTTGCTTATGGGGTGTTCAATGTGGGGTGCTGCCAATGAGTTGTTTTGGCTTATTTGGCCTATGGGGTGGTTAATGCCAGGTGTTGCCAATGAGTTGGCTTCTGTCTTTTCCTCTTGCTGGTCTTTTTTCTTTACCTAAAAAGGATCTTTATTGGGCTTTTTCATACTCTTTCATTTTGATGTGATTGCAATAAGTGGTTGGCGGGGTCAATTTCAATTCTAAAACATGACAGAAGTCAGAGATACCAACTGTCCCCCTTTTGAAGGGACAGTCCATCAAAAACAGCATTTGTCTCTCCTAAATATCAGTTGTCCCTCCATTTAGTCTGCCATCAGCCTTATTTACCCCATTTATTAGAATGGGAAAAAACTCCCATCTAGTTTAATAAAATTCTCTTGAAAAATTTACTTTTCATGACTTCGCTTGTCCCTCTCAATGTCCACATTCGTTCCTCTTTTTGTCATTGGCATTGCTGAGAATTCTTTTGCTTTATGTGCAACACTGACAACTGTCCAGTTGAAAAGCGCCACTATACTCTCCCACTATGTCCTCATTGCCAGGCTGCTCAGCCATGCGGCCAAGGAGAGCAGCATGACGGTGGAACCCCAGCTCAACAATGAGATTGCCTGGCTGATGGATGTGCGGGTAAGGATGGTTTTATTGTAACTCCAGAGATCGGCATTCTCAGGATGGATTTTTCCTGAATTCAGAATATTTTTTTTTCAATTTTCAGGAAACAATTCTGAAAGAAAACTCAGAAAAATAACAAGAACAAATAAATCATTATAAAACATATCTTGTGGAGTAATTTCTTTGTAACACTGGTCAGGGTTGGGACTCTTCCTCGGAGCAGCTGAAATCCTCGAAAATTGACTTTTCGTAAATCCAGCTTGTCATCCGAACCGAGGAATAAGCAATTGAGCGTAGCATCTGATAATGTGGAGAAATATAATTTCATTATGAGTCATTGATTTATGGCTTTAACAATAATTGCATGCAAGCTGTAATCTTTTCTATCAACATAAGTTTTGGGGTTAATTTGATATTTTTATACATTATATATAATACTATGTAATATTAGATCTAGATTTTTTTTTTCCCACTCATCGTTTTTCATGCACTGATGTTTTGGACTGGGTATCCTAATTTTTCTTTTAAGCATTGTGACAGGTCTGACATTTTATTACAGCACTCATCTTTTCGTTTTGTGCTTCAGAACAAATGCCTCAAGTGTGGGGAGACGATGGTAGAGGATGCCCTTTTGGAAGGACGGCTGTGCATCACCAAAGAGCTGCTCTCCTTCCAAACCTCAGAGAGGAAGTACGAGATTGGATGCAAGCCCGGTGGTGCTGAGCTCATCAAGGTAGGTGTGCAGGCAGTCACAGTCTCCATGTTGTTGATTTTAAGAAAGAAAAAAAAAAAGGGAGGAAGAAATAAGTTGCCGTCATGCGGGTAGTGAAAAGTTGTGTCATGCCACCATTTTAACCGCCTCCTAGAATGGAATGCAGCTTAATCAGGAGTTGCCTATGTTGTGGGAGTTGGTGTGGGAGGTTGGGGGGATGGGTAAGGGAGGTTGGGGGGGGGATAGGTAAGGGAGGTAAATGTTCTGGCATAACTTTCAATTCAGCAATCCACCTTGTAGACAGAGATGTCACTTTTCTGGCAATTGCCGGAATTTTGATATTTGAAAAACTGACAAAAGAGAATCAAAGACAGTTAAGTTATCCCCGATAGACACAAGGGTCAGAGACTGTATCCTTTACACTCTTGGCCTTATCATGAGATATGCTCACCCGTGACATACCATGTATAGACACCACAATTCTTTCTCTATATACTACTTCTGAATGTTTTGTTTAAGTTTGCTGTAGACGATAAGATTGCCAGTTCGGAGCTGATGAACACTCCAGTCGTCGACCAAGATATAGATACATTTTTATAGTCCACATTTAAAAATCTAAACGTAGATCTAAATCCTGATGTGCTTGTTGAAATGCCGTTTTGACCAAACCGCGCTAATAAATGCTTGTCCCCGCAGACGATGGTGGAAGACTTCATCTTCCCGGCCTCCCGCCTGGTGACCCAGTGCCGCAAGTCGGACGCCGAGTTCCCCAGCGAGCAGGCGGTGCCGGTGTGTTCGAGTCCGCACACGGTCATCGCGGCCTACGACCTCCTGGTGGCCCTGTGCATGGACTGTGTGCTTAACCTCCAGTACCTGGCCGGTCTCATTGTGGACATGTACTACACAGGTGAGTGAGTCTTGGCCCTTCATTTGTTTCACCTGTTGGTGCCATCTCGCAGACCTGCCACTGATCCTGATTAAATCAGGATATCTTGATTTTTTTTATCAGACGTTTGAAGCAGGTATCCTGATTTTTTCTGCATTCATCGTAAAAATACTGTTCTTTCTTAATCAATTAAATTCTTCAATGTAACAGTTCGTCCTGATTTTTTCTTTAAATACTGATTTTTTATTTTTTTTTACTGGGTATCCTGATGTTTCCTGAAAGCAAAGTGGCAGGTGTGCATCTCAGCTCTCTGGCCAACATGATTGTGGACATGGACTACGCAGTTCCATCTTTGCCCAAGCCAAGCGTACGAAGTCAACCAACCCCAGCAGCCGCTAATTGAAGGTGGCTTGTTGCAATGGAGCGCATGAAATTGCCCTTGAGATGATCTTTCATTACGACTAGCCGCCTTCAATTAGTTTGGCTGTCAGACTTTGTTTTTTTTGTACGCTTAGGCTGTGGTCCATCACTTGTGGTCGCCCAACAAAAGCCACCAGGACTCTTGTTCGCTGCGGCAGTTTCTTGCCTGTAGGCCTCCCTGTTTTTGTTCCTGTTTCCATTGGTAGTAAAGAAATAAAATTCCTTCAAGGCCTCGACAGACCCAAAGAGCCGGAGCTTATCCTGGTTTCTGTACAAGATCATCTCCTGGACAGGACGCTAGTGTATCGCAGGTTGTACTCCTCAACCTTTGCTGATACTCATTTAAACCTAAGTTGAGTGAAGTAATTGGAGCAAATTTTCTTGCTAAAGGAAAATATACGGTGTCGCGGATGGGATTTGAACCCCTTACTCTCGCTCAGCAATCCGACGCCCTGACCACTCAGTCACTGTGCCACCTTCTATCGGTAGTACTTCTTTTTATCTTTTGACTTTTCTTTTTCCGTTTCTATTAATACTCCTCTTGTCTCGCTTTGCTTACACTTTAACAGCATACATTGTGCTGCGTATTGTTCACTTAGAACGTCCTCGTCTTGATGATGGGGTCAACGTTATCTTTCTTTCCCAAACTGGTTGCTTTGTGAGAAAAGAAAAGTGATTGTCAAATTTTAATTTAAATATTTCAGACTTATGCCCTGATTACGCTTGTTTTGCCTGTGTGTCCGTTTTCAGCTAGCTTTCTCTTTATGGCGAGGTGATGGATGCCGACGCAGAGGTCGCAGGTTCGATCCCCACTTGTGTCAAGATTTTCTTCAGTCTATTTCTATGCGTTTTTTTTGTCTTTGTTCTTTCGGGGCTATTCAATTACTTTGTCTATCTATTATCTATCTATTCTCAGACAACCAGCCGGTGATGGACTGGGAGTACGTGCCCCTGGTGGGACCACGGCCCAGCCGCGGCTTCGTGGGTCTCAAGAACGCCGGTGCTACGTGCTACATGAACTCTGTGCTGCAGCAGGTGAGTGAGAGCAAACAGAGCCAGACAAGCAGAAATTTTATAGAAAAAGGCCTATAGGGGAGAAGTCAAAACTGACCAAGAAGTTTTCGTAAGGCCCGTCCTCCCTCAACAACAAAGAAACAAATCCTATAGGGAAGAAGACAAAACAAAACAAGAAATTTTTGAATGGCCCGTCCTTCCTCAGCAACAAAGAAACAACGATTTGTTTGTTTGTTGCTGAGGAAGGACGGGCCGTCTGAAAATTTCTCGTTTTGTTTTGTCTTCTTCCCTACAGCCCTTTTTCTATTTCTGCTTGTCTGGCTCTCTATTTTTATAGCAGTGAGTGAGCAACTCTTCGGCCTTAATCCCACGAATGGCTCTGTAATGCTGTGTAGATCATGTTATGGGGGCTTTTGGTACAAGCGACGGGATTTTTGCTACCAATGGTGCGTTTTTTTCTTTGCTGCTCTAAATGCCCCAATTTACTACCTGTTCCCTCCGCCCCACCCTAGTCAACAGTTGTCATTGTATCTGTTTGATCTAGTGGTGCAGGGGGTAAAGCAAACGAGCAAAGTCGTGAGACCTGGAGGTTTGAAGGTTTTGCCTGTGGGTTCGAACTCCTTTGTACATTCCTTTTCACATCTATTTCATTCTCTTATTTTTATATAGTCTTTTTTGTTCACAGCCGAACAAATTTAGCTACAATAAAAATAATTGTCAAAAGGCCAAGATGTAAATATATTCTCTGTTTTCTGCGTATTGATATTCATAAATCTCAATTCTGAGATAGATTCTCATTGGGGTGGCTGGTTTTCTCCCGACGTGAGGTCACATGATAGGTCGTAGCAAAGGAAAATAGAGGATGTACCTACAAAGGCCTTTTCAATCATCATCTATAATCAGATTCTATACCTCTAGACCTAGACCTAGATCTACGTCGTAGATCCATAGATTACTCATTGTAGATTAGGTCTAGATCTGTATTTGGGTAGGATTAGACATGAATGTAGATGGCGTAGGCTTAGATCTAGTTATAACTTAAATCTAGATTTACTGAGACTTGTCCATGAAAGTCTGGTATTTGAAATCACGCTCCGTGAAATGCTCAGAATAGACAGATGTGGCTGTACTGATTGGGGATAAAACTTTCTCTTTTCATTCGCACCACCCACGTTTTGAAATTTTTCAACTCTTCTTTCAGTCTTTGAATGCGATTTGGGACAAGCATGTCTCCAAAACAAAAATAGCTACGGACTTGAAAGTTACATGGTCAATGTTACCCAGAATATGCCTCGTATGCAGATATCCGATTTTTGCAGTTCGGCTCTTGCACTCAGCCATCGATATAGGCACTGCTGCTCGGTGTAGTCGGTTATATTCACTCTGTCAATTCATAACGAATTTTATTTTCATCTCTTTGGTGCCTATTTCATATTTTCATGGAATCCTACAGATCGTTCATAGTTCAAAGGATTATTTATGACCAAACGCACAAATGTGAACTTGACATGCCTCCACCCCACCCTAGTCAACAGTTGCCACTGTAGCTGTTTGATCCGGTGGTACAGGAGGTAAAGCAAACGAGCAAAGTCGTGAGACCGGCAGGCTTGAAGGTTTGCCTGTGGGTTCGAACTCCTTTGTACATTCGTGCTCAGATTTTTTCTTATGGTATCGTGTAGGGGACTTTTTTTTCCCTGATGGTAGCGCTTGCACAGGGTATGTCTCTGTAATGTTTTCAGTACAGTGGAACCTCTCTGATCGGGAACCCGGGTGATCGGGAAACCCGGCAAATTGGGAAGAAATCCCAGGGAACGGAATTTTTTCTCTTTATTTTACCTCTGTAATCGGGAAAGGTCCCCGGATAATCGGGAAAAGAAAATGACAGGGTTGCTTAAAATGTTATTTAAAAAAGAAATAGAAAAAGAAAAAAATATCGACGTGAACGCTGACACGGTTTCTTTTCACATATCAATATAAGTGTTAAGTGTAAGTACAATTGCCTAGGCCGGCGTCGTAAAAGCAAGTTCAAACTGCCAAGGAGCAAGTACGTAAGTGTGAAATCTGGAAACATGAGTCTTCAATAAGCCGTCTTGCATTACAGAAACGTGTTGACAGTTGGGCAGCAGTCATATGCAAACTTGCGTGCCGTTCTCCTGAGACATGGACAGTGTTCAGGGTATGTTACATTGCTCAGCCCAATGACATCGAGAGTGCGCATTCACCCTTGCCATGAGCCACAGAGACAAGGCGTCGCTTACGCAACAGTGAAATCTTGAAACCCGGCCGTCCCTGTCCAACCATGCAATAAGGTGATGACAAGGGGCGGAGCTTACTGGATGACTCGCGCACTGACACAGCTTTTCGCTGCCTGCTTTGCCTGTCAATCGCATGGGTGGACGTGGGTGGAGATGACCATTCATGCATTGCGCATCACTCTATCTCTTGTCCAATGACACTCGTCTTTTTTGTTCCTCAACCGATGAATGCTGCCCTTTTGTCGCTCAATCAATGAATCCTTTCTTTTGTTTGGAACAACTGGCCCTGTCCTTACAATAAATTCTTTGTTCACATCCGCATTTTACCATCTTTCATGATCATTGATCTGGGATACGACCGTCAGTTTGAATTTTAGTTCATACCGTTTGTCACAAAGATGGCCAGCAAGAAAAGACTAGACTTAAGTTTGGATCCTTGTTAGGACTACCAATAGTCCTTGTTAGGACTACCAACAGTCCTTTTTAGGACTACCCTTTTAATGGGATTGCCTTGACGTGGCAGAACGACTAAAGTACCCTTTTGAGAAGTAGGCAAACCAAAACCCCAAGGTCACCGGGTAATCGGGAAACCCGGTTAATCTGGAAAGATTTTCAATCCACCATCATTTCCCAACTAGAGAGGTTCCACTGTACCACCAATTACAAGGTCAAAGTTACAAATAAAAAATAAAAAGATTGTTTTAAAATTTGTCATTTTTTTAGGCAATACCTATGCAAATGCCTGACAAACGTTAAAGCTAGAATAAGGACAATCAATGAATTCCCACTATCTTATTTCAACAGTGAAGATTTCTACCAAAACTTCATTTAAAATTTGACGTCATTGAAAATACCAGGTGTTAGTGTTTTATACATGTATATATATAGTCCTCACATTGAAATGTGAGGTATTGTTATTATCGTAGCAGTGATACTAAGCTCATATACTTACGGTACTTACATCTTGATCACAAAATTAAGAAAACCTCTCAATTTCTTTTTATAAACTTTTGCTTTCAAATTTTACTCACATACATAATTCATTTGTTGGAATCAGTGCTACATGATGCACAAGCCTTCATAAATCAAGGATGTAAAAATGTAAAAGGTGGAATATATCCTTTCTTACTGCATTCTTTCCCTCTCAGTGGGACAACTTGAGAATTGCCTGGAGCACACTCCCCAGGATTTTTAGGCACAGAAACCCTCCACCGTCCTCCAGTGCTGTCACATTCTGTATACTCAAAGTGGTAATCATCCTAAAATGGAAATGAATCGTCAGAAATAATTTGTTTCTATCAATCAACCTGTTTGAAATGAAGAAAAGTAACCAGCCAATAGTAAATATTATTTCATAAAATACATATTAAAAAAGGGTGCCTTACAATCAAATCTGGGTCTCAACTTGACTTTCAAAACTTGATTAAATAACTATGAGGTTTTGTTCAATTGGGGAGAAATTCCATAAGCCGGAGCCAGTTGACACAATTCCCCTACCCGTAACCCTATCGCCTCACCCTAACCCTAGTTCCGTCCACCTCAATGGTTATGAACTGGACTATTGTGTCTTGTCTTGTTTTCAAAGGACCTGGGTCGTTTTGAGCTGGTATTTCAGCCCTTGAAACTGTCCATCAGTGCTTGCATAAGCCTCAGGTGGCTCACCAATTGCAGGGTCCTGCAGCTTGATTCCAAGGCGATCGGAGGACCCAATGTACATTTGGGTACGGGGCCCTCCTTTCAATGCCAAGGCTCATTTGAATCTCAAGGATTACCTTTGCTGTAGGCTGCGTATTGTGTCAACAGTAAGGAATTTCAACCTGAATGTAATGATTTTATATAAAAATGGTTGGCCTTCTTCCATCTCTAGAATCATACTCAGAGTATGTTTGTTGATACGACTATAGTGTTGACTGGCTTCAGCTTACGGAATTTCTCATAAAAGAAAAGTCCACCATGCAATATGGATCAAATATGCGCAAAAGTAAAGCATTCAAAAGATGATACATGTCTGCCTTCTTAAAAACCGACCTACTTCTCATCGCAAATAGCATATTATAAGCTAAATCTAGGGGGTGAATATTTATATAATCATAATGTAAAGGCAGCGAAATACACCCTTTTTTTGCGGTGTAATTATAGTACTCTCTACAAAGACACGGGAAAAACCAGTGTAAAGCTTTGATAGTGTATCATTTGGAGGCATTACTGTACACCATTTTCCTGCCCTTTTTTGTGCTGTTTTTTTTTCTTTTTGCAGTGTACAGCGTCAGGCCCAATCATTACAAAGTTACAAAGCTAACACAATGTAGTGCAATCAATTTATAAACTGTTTTTCTTCTCAGGCATAGTCCATACAGGTGTGTTTTTCATTGGCGTTTAAATGCACCGTTTTCTTCTCAGGCATTTACATTTATTATAATTCATTCAGGTGCATGTTTCATTGCCTTTTCTAATAATACATTCTAATCTTTACACCATCGTTATTCTCAGCTATAGTTAGTTCATTTCAATACAGTAAAACTCGGATTGAACGAGCTCGGATCGAACGAGACCTTGCATTCAACGAGGTACATTTTAATCCCCGT
>JAUEKT010234138.1:0-13374 GCA_031762655.1 Doris verrucosa
TCTATCTATCTATCTATCTATCTATCTATCTATCTATCTATCTATCTATCTATCTATCTATCTATCTATCTATAAATATGCTAATTCGCAAATCTATTTTGAGTTCTATTTTCTAGATCTGAAACGTTTGTTTGTTTTTGTTTTTTTCTTTTCTTCATTTGACTGTTAATTTTTCATCAATGCACAGTGCTTTCGTTTCATTTTCCTCCCGCTTAATTTTGCTGTATGAAAAATACAGCAATAGAAATACGTTTTTTTTTCTTATTCAAAATTTCGTTCCTTTTAACTTACATTGTGTCGACGACTGTTTTCCAAGTCCCACCCAAAAAAACACCCATGTGACAAAAGTACCTGGATGGGGTAAAATAGGTAAAAGTAAAATAAAAATAAAAATACACCAAGTAATTTCGTAATGTCAAGAATTGATTCTAATGCAGGCTATGATTTTACTCGTATGATTAGCTGTCTTTCATCGTTTACACATGGTCACATTATTATGGTATGTCATGTTTACGTTCAATAGTTTGAATGTAAGCATAACATAATAATTCTCATCTATATTAATATTTGAGGAGGCAAAATTAATGTCTCACCTCTCCTCTGAAACGGTAGGACGCTTAGTCATGAACGTTTAGCTACAATTTTTTTTTCTCTATATCTGAGATCACCATTACGGTGAACGGGGTTTGTCTTCAAACAAACAAACAAAAATGTTAAGTAAACCTGGGAAAATTCCAAAGGATGACAGGAAAAAATATCAAATAAGTATTAGCACTATTAATTTGTTGATTGTTATTTTCCCCAGTACATCTAATGCAATTTATAACGATTTATAACGCAAGACGGAACAATCTAAATTTAGATTCAAATAGCAATTAATACGAAGGAGCAAAACAATACATTTTGTGTTCACATTTGAAACTCTCACACTAACAATAATTATGTTCTATCGATGCCTCTCTGTAGATCTCGATTAAAGATTCACGTCACTGACAGAAATACTCTCAGTTTTTAATTATGTTTTAAATCTAGATCTTAATTAGGCCTTATGAACTTCTACTTAGGTCTAGAAATAATACGATTTTTTCCCCGCTAGAAATCATTGTAAGTCGCACGCAGATATTTAGATTTAGCTTAAAAAGTCAAAGAAGTTATATGAATTATATTAAATTATTTCAGTTAATAAATACGAATACGATTATCCAATCTACGTACCAATTGGAATCGTCTAGAGGCGCGCTGTGAAGCTATTGTTTTGCGGAATGTTGGGTTTTTATTATGAGGAAAGATTTATTAAACATTGATAAATATCGTACATTCAAATAAAAAAAAAATCAATTTATTCATTCCCGGTGCAAATTAGCATTCAGGATTTCAACCGAAAACCTGAGGTCGCCGTAAAAACAACGCGCCTAAATGGAACAAACGCAATGGGATTCGAACTGGCTGCCTCCCGCATACGAGTCCAGTATTTAATCACTCTACCACTGCGAATGACAAAAGCATGGAGATCTCATTTAGCTTTATAGGCTGTTTTACAATGTTAATAATAAAACTGCATAATAGGTAAAGTATCAACAAAGTAATTGAATGGCCCCATAAGAACAAATTCAAGAAAGATGCATAGGAATTATAGAAACAAATCTTGACACAAGCGGGGATCGAACTATCGACCTCTGCGTCGGCATCCATCGCTGGCCATAAAGAGAAAGTGTTTATCAACCGAGCCAGTTACACACGTTCATTTCTCATTGAATAACATTATTTTCTATTAGAGCAATAGGCCTTCAACAGGTTCGATGGCTAGTCCTAAACCGTTAAGTCTTAGGTATGGATTCATGCGTCATTTGCCTTTCACCGGCGTGTTCATTGCATGACAAGACACACTTGAAAAATAAAGGAATTCATGTCTCATATATGAATCCATGAATATGTTAGACTAAGCTCGTTCTTGCTAGGCCATCGAGAATTTCGAATCTTTTAAAATGTTCAGTCTTAAATTGCAAGAATATCTGTAAAAATGTTTCAATTTATTTATTATCTGACAATGATCCAACCAAAATTTAAAGCATAATTGTTCTCACCCATGTAGGCGTATGTTTCCGGTATAATAATTATAACGTAATTATAATGTATTGTAAAGATTGATATCTTAGATGTATATACGTAATAATATATATTACATATTATATTATATATGTCATACGTTGATGTTATGTCATTTTTACTTTTAGTCGCATATTAGACGGCAAATCCCGAAGCAACAAAAAATTGAGCAACCTTTGATTTACACATCATTATAATATTATAGGTAAGATGAATGCCTTGCTCCCAAAATCCACCGATATTACATAACTCTTACGATTTACGCCCTGCCGTTTTACGACTAGAATCGATTTCATTTTATTAAAAATGTTTGATCGTTTATCACAATTGACAATAAGACATTGAATTTATACAAAAAAGAATAACGAATTGGCATACATGTCAGCCAAGAAGAAAGGAACCTAATCGACACATACTTTTACAAAGTGATTTTTTAAAAATTGATATAGAAATTACTAACGCTTTGATCAGAAGGAAATGATGACTTTGTAATTGAGCGAGTTAGAACAACGGGGATAGGTTGAAAATATGAGGAAAAATGAGATGATGAAGAAAGTGAAAGGAGTGTAGTTGGGAGACAAATCAATAAGTAAAGTGAATGAAGGAATAAAGAAATAAATATATTATAACTACTTAGTTAAATCACAATCATAAAAAAATCACATAAAAACTAATAGATCAATACATCAACGAATGGATAAAATAGCAAATATAATAAAATGAGAAAAAATTCAATTCTGGCATTATTGCCCGAATCCGCCGATATTATAAGATTCTATATAAAATCACTAGAAACTCCTTTGCAATATGCAAAATCTATTGTATTTTATACTTTAATACCATAAGGAGTCTCGTTAAATATGAATTCATTATTAAAGATAAACATGTTAAAAGAGACCAGCAGAAATATGAATTCCAAGTGGTTTTCTTATATATCCAGCAAATCCTACCTGAATGTACACGTTTAGCCGTTGGCATCATAGAGGACGTAATGATCTAACGGAAAATAAGTTCTGACTCTTTGCGTTGCCACTGTTAGCACAATCAGGCTTTAAAGTTAAGTGGCTAGTCTCGCTTTATGAAATTTATGCATATTCAGTTATCGTCACCAGGACTTCTTTAACTCTAGCGATATTGGTGGCGATAATGATAATGATAATGACAATGATACATCACTTATATAGCCCCAAACTCCATATTTGATTCGCAATGGTGCTTTACAATAAATCGATAAAGAATACACAGCAATCTCAATCGTTAAAATACAGGGTAACAATGGAATGAAAGCTTTGGAAAATATATCTGGTAAAGCAATTCAATCTTAAACTTAAATTCATAAGTGGCATAAAAGATGCAACTTCTGTATTGGAATGATAGACCATTTTACATCGATGGTGCAGAAAGAACAAATAAGAAAATCTTTGACAAAAACAAGAACAAAAATTTAAACAAAACAAATTCCTCACAAAATCAACAAGAACTCCTCAGACTCCCCAAATCATGCAAAACAACACCCCACAACAATAAAACAATAAATGTCTCATTGAAAGCAATTGAAATGGAAGGTATATGAGCGTGTTTAAAAAACTGTTGAAAGACGAAGGTTATGTATTACCAAGGAAAAAATATTAAATGAAGTAGTGGGCAAATATGAAGATAATTTATAATGCGTACTTTCCCAAAATAATGACGTTAATGAAATAGAAACTATTCCCCACACCTTCACTATGGAAATGAATACACATAAAGCAGTAAGAACAGTAATTAGTGGATTCACTCTATATAAAAAAAAATACAAAGATACATGGATTGATAGTAACACTTGAGAACTGCTAAAAAGATGTGGTTTCTTATGTCTGGAACAATACTTTAGGAATTCACTTAAAATGATCATAATGTCAAATAAGCATCCTGGACCCTGATCTTACTTGCAAGGTGTATTAGAACGTGTAACGTAAAACAAAAATGCTTTGGTCTCCTAAAGGTAACTTCAAACTTATTTAACATTAAATTATTTGAACACCCCCCCCCCCACACGCACGCCTGCAAGAAAAAAAAAACCCAAGGAAAAACCCCACAAACGCACAAACAATTAGAAAACGAAAAAAGGAAAACAAAACTCCATTATTTCTGAAATGCGTCCTTATTCAAATTTGTTAGATCATTGATTTTTCGCATGGCAGATAAAAGCCCAAGGGTATCAATACTGTATTTTGACATATTTACCTGAAGTTTCTCTTCTTACACTTTGGTCACCACAGAAATTTGACTAAATTATTAAAAATTCGCTTAAGAAAACAAACCATTGACAATGGCATATTACAACATTGAATTATATCGTTCTATTAATATTATATCAAGATCTTGATGATTGAATTTCATATCTAATAAAGAATTGAATAACTAACAAGCATCTTACCGTAGCTAAAATATGTAAGCAAATTCCAAAGTTAATTCCTCGTCACATTCAGTACCCTCAGCAGGGTCATCAAATCACTGGAATCACGCACTTACAACGAGAATCACTGACGTCTTCAAGTAACAACAGTGTCGTATCTAAGGTGATCCAATCTGGACGACTACTACTAGTACTACAAGTAACGAAGGTCTCAAATTTCAGAAAATATCTTGAGGAGACATTCCTGATTACAATGGCGGGCATAACCGATCCAGGCGATCTCCATGTTCGATCATCCTCCAGAAAGAACGTGCTCCTTGCGCAACAAGTGCAACCAATGAGTTAGTAACGGTGAATTCAGTAATCCGGAATTCTAACAACAACTTTTTCAGTGATTTTAACGGGTACGGATTAAACAAAATCCGATCCAAAATCTATTATAGACGTGACTAGATAGATAAAGAATAAACATTGGCTATCAAAACGTCACTGAACTGGGAGAGCTAGCTAGCCAGCTTATCACAAGTAAGGCCTTGCTAATACCTCCAGGATTACAGTCAGGCTTTAAGAAGCTGCAGACGAGAATCTCGGAGTGGCCCCCGTGAACTCTGGCATCGTCCTCCAGGATGCTCCTGGCACCCATAGAGGCGGGGCCTGAGCTGTCAATCACTCAGCGCGATGCCAGCCTCGATAAGATAACGGGGCGTGCCCCAGGGCCGGATGGGAAGGCAGGGAAAGTCTCGGCCAATCAAAACGTCGCCAGCTAATGAGCTGGAATTTGGGCTCGTGATTTCCACGTTTCTTGACCTCCCCGATTACGGATGGAGGCTAATTCTCAAAAAACCACTAAACGTAGCAGGCACACACACACACGTACACAAACACGCACACGCCAACACACGCACACAGGCTCACACACAAGCCCAGGCTTCAAGGGGATCATAGACAGACAGTGATGCTAGTGGAAGAGCCATACAAGGGGAGAGAAAAGAAAGAAAGACAGAAAGAAAGAAAAAAAAAGAAGGAAAGGGGAAATTTATTGTTTCGTTGTGGGAAAGGGTTGAGATTTCACTTGTCCTGAGTAAAAGCGTTTACTGTCTACTTGATAGTGGAGGCGAAATAGAAATTCTCATGGGCAACATGGTAAATACTTATTTCTTGTGAGGAAAGGATACAGTTAATGTAATACTGTACATTAGAATTAATATTAAAAGAGCTTCAAAAAGGTATGCATAATAAAGAAATAATTGCAGTATCTACAATAGGTTCATGCTGTTAATACATCCTTATTACGTACTTTTTTTTTATTATCTTGGAGACACGGTGATTGAGTGGTTAAAGTGTCGAACTGCTGACTGGTAGTACCCGGTTCCAATCCCATTACCTGCTATTGCTACTGTAAATCTCCCTCGACAAAAAAAAACACAAAAACAAAAAAACAAACAAACTCCAATTGCTTCATCCATGTCACGTGTAGACGAGTATTAGCTATAGGCAAGTAAGTAACATACTGTGTGAGATAACTAGTATGGAGCGCCTTATGTATGCTTGCTAGAAGGCTGAGAGGAAATGATGTACAGTCTGTGAGTCTGACGTTTTACGGGCATACATACTATTAATATATTTTTAGTATCTTTATCTTACATTACATAAGATACAATAAGGTAATACCCTTTGCACGTATTCAGAGCATAGCCCTAAGAAGATATTTCATTCAAGGTCTATATCAAATTCACAGGTAGCATATAGTAGAGCAGTCTGTGAGACGCTTCATACCGACTAAAATACTACAAATGCGTAAAGTGTTGCAACGGGAATGTTGTGTTTATAAAGGAAAATACTCGATGTTTGAATAAAGATCGATTGAAATTCTTCTTCGTTTATAGTCCGGGTGTCTTACCGCACGATCTTCAGGTCTCACAGGACAGATAGGACAACGAAATGATAAGGAATTCATCGTTAAGAGAATGGTTAATGGAATAGACGGCTTACTGAGATTTGCCGCGTTCGAACCTCATCCGGGAGCATCGTGTATTTTACTTTTCAGCAAGAAAATGTGTCTAATTGCATCACCCGACTAAGGTAGCATTACTGAGTACCTAGCTATTGCAGACGATGGTCTCGTCAGAATTCTATTATGGAGCGCATAACAAGCAGCTCTACTGAATGGTTCCAGTTGAGTTGAAAAGAGCTGTAGAATAAAAGTGGCCTGTCGAGTGATGACAAATTTTAATGATGTGCAGTCTGTGAGCTTTCAATTCTGTTGATTTCGGACCAAAGTGTACCTTTTATCTTTAACCTATGAGTATTAACAAAGTAAAATGTCTTAATGGCATTGTGCAGGATTGAACAACAACTACACCGGTCAACATATTTTCTGCTGAATTTGGTTTTGGGAACTGGTTTTAATTTAGACAGTTTATTTAAGGTGCCGATTTAGGATATTATAAAATCCACTTAGGGTTATCAAGTCACGTTCTAGAGCTTCACCCAAATCAGGAATTCCTACACAAATTTTAAAGAATGAACTTGATAAAGTATTGGAATGGCAAAAAATAACTTCATTTCCAAAGTACTTTCAAACTGTGAAGTTACATGTGATATAGGACTGAAATCCATTAAGACTTGCAATTTCCCTTATAAAATCATTGGTTTTAGTTGTTTTGAAAGCAAGTTGAGACAGTATTAATTTTCTTCTTGTCTTGACAAGCCGGGAGGCACGGTGGCTCAGTGGTTAGAGCATCGGACTGGTGACCGAGAGATACCGGGTTCGAATCCCCGCCGCGGGCATCGTGTATTTTCCTTGAGCAAGAAAATTTACTCCAATTATTGCTTCACTCGACTCAGGTGTAATTGAGTACCAGCAAGGGTTGGGGAGTAAAGCCTGCGATAGACTGGCGTCCTGTCCAGGGGATGATCTTGTATCATCTGTTCCGCTTAACGCTACTGAAACCGGGATAAGCTCCGGCTCTATGGGTCTGTCTAGGCCTAGAAGGAAGGAATGGAACAGGTAGTTGAGATAGACATTTGTTAGAAAATAAGATATGTAAGTTTGATAAAATATTTGAGATCTAAGAAATTTTGATCTGCTGTTTGTCTTTTGACAAAACTAATTGATGATCTTGATTTTTTTTTAAAGCATTTCCTTAAAGATATCAAAGCTCCTAGGTTTACCTTGTTTTCTTACACTTTGATGATGGTCAGGGTTTAGAAGAAAAATTGCAAATATTCAATTATAAAATCTCCACATCCATTAGTTGGCCTCATTCATCAGCCAACAAGTTCTGGCAGCTGGCCAATAGGCAGACGGTCAAAGGAAGCTTAGTCTAGTAATCCTGCAACATCTGTCAGTTGGCTAAATCAATATTTTCTGTTGTTTTCTCAAATGCGACATAAGTAGAAGGGTTAGACCATCACCAGAGTTGATTCAATACTAATCACCTTGATACGATTTACTCCCGAGCTAGGCTTGTACCATTCTGCTATCACTGCCGTGCAATTTTTGTTCATCTTTTCTCTTCATCATGTTATATTTCTATGCGTGCTGTCAAGTTGACTTGACCTTTGGTGCTTTGCCGTGTGTCAAGCAAACCACCTTCAATATGACACACCATTGTGTCATTTTGGAATGAATGATTTTCGTACTCTATTCTCAAAGTATACTGTCTCAAAATGATTGTGTAATATTTCAGAACGGTTTTAACCAAGTGTTCGAATTGATTTTTATATTAAATGGCTTTGGGAAGAGAGGGATGATGTAACCCAAAAAATGATGATACATTGGTATGTCACATTATGGATGCAATGTTGTGTTTTGATTACCTGTGTGCCATTCATGGGTTCATCCAGAGAAATCGGAGCCCATGAGAATGTTACAGTGATTAAATTGTTGGGGCTGTTTTTAAATAAATTATCAAATATTTTTCATTAAAGGTAAAAAAGAACACAACATAACAAACCAACCTATGGATAGGGAAAAATCAATTGAAATAAAATCAAATTGATTTAGATGGCATTGAAAATGGATTTTAGTTCCATGTCTGTAACTTTTGCAATGAAGTCCTGAGCATAAGGAATTAACATTGCTCTACACTTCAGATAGCGGGACAGCCGTGAACATTTTTGATCTCCAGGTCTCTAGATCTGCTATTGTTCTTTCTGTTGTTGCCTTGCTTGTGATTTGTCATTAACACATTGTTGAGTTTGAATATGAATCTCTTCTATTATGTTGTTGAAACAAGTATTCAAGATCCATGCATAAACCATCCAATACATTTTCCTGATCCAATATTTTTATGTGATCTGCATGGATTGAGTTTTCAAAGGCACAGCCAATCCGCATCCAAAGGATATCAGAACAGCTACAAGAAGAGAGGTACAAAACTCCAAATTATGTTTGCTGATCCAATATTGATAGTCATCTCAAAGTATAGGATTTTCCCTTGTTCAGGATGTGGGGTTAATAGATGATCGAATCTCTGTCACGCATGATTAGTTTTTGTTTTGTTTGCTGTCGCAATGACATTATGTATACAAGTAATACCATAAATGATTTTGATGTCAAATGGTGTGTTCTGTCACATCTTCTGCGATGTTGGCTGAGCCAAACCGCAGTTGGTTCTTTTTTGAGTTCTGAATCTCATTCATAGCTTTTTTTCAGAGAAATACTCAAGATTTTTTTATTACTCTATTGCATTAACATTGCATAGTTTAGATTACGGTTAGACTGACTATAGTTCTGGTAATTATACTCAAGATTTTCTGAACATGAATGGTTAGCTTGTGCTGTGGTTGAGGGAGATGAGAAGCGGATGATAATAACAGAGTCGCTGCGTTACCATGCGAAGCTTGTTGTTCAAAGGGAATTTCTGAAGACAGCTCAATTTATACGTATTTGAGATCAACGTCTTTCTTTAAGTCTACTTGCTGTTGTTCTCTTTTTTTTTCAGATCCTTGCTTGAAGGGTGTAAGATTCTGTTTAAAGCTAGCCTAAAACAAAAGAGTGTTGTGAAAGTGCCTCTTGTAGCGTACTATGCTTCTGGCACTTTTCAATGCTATGATAGTTTTCTTGTTTTTTTCAGCGTATTTGCGTTTGCTAGAATGTATTAGTGGATAAGTGTGTTAGCTTCAATAATTCTAACCTTGTGTATGTCTGATAAATATATCTATCTGTGTGATTGAAATTTGATATAGATAACAAATTTGATATAGATAATTATGTCAACTTCCATTGCTGATCATTTCTCGAACTTAACTTTGCTTCAATCCCCAAATTAAAAGCAAGTTCTCACTTAGAGCTAAGGCATGTCTTGAGAATAATGCATTTTTAAAAATGCAATTGAGATACTTTAATGAATTTTATTGATTTGTTTTTATTTGGGAGGAGATTAGACATTCATTTTTTCCTTATATACCTACTTACAGGTAATTATCATCGTCAAGGGAATGGCATAGAATGTCCATATTTGTAAATATTTCTGCCATATTTTCTTTCTGATGATTTGTTAGGTTGTTAAAGACTATCACCTGAATGTTCGGGAACTGAAAGTGAATTCTCATGAGAAAAGATTTGGGGGGGGTCTCCCTTATTTTTACACAGTCTTAGACTGTGTAATCCACCTTATTGTTATCTACACGTTGTCACAGGTAGTTATGATTTCACGCTTACAAGATAGTTATGATTTCAGGCATACAAGACCGCGTCTAATTTTAGTTTTAGGGGGATACATGCAAAGTTGAAGATATGAGGAATTTGTACCTTTTTTCTTTTCTCAAGGCAATGTTTTTCAGTATGCCCATGAGCTTTAATGATGTACCAAAAACACAAAAACTCTCATTTTTCTTACGCCATCTTTCAATTTTACAAAAAGCTCCCACCAACGCTTGAAATATTGGTTTAAATCCGTATCTAATACAGTACGATGAAAAGAAGTCGGAATTCATGGTTTAAATTTTCCAAAATCAATGGTCGGTTCAAACGGAGATGATGATGACTAATGGTTCACATGGTCACGGGTTACTGTTGCTTGCAAATGTCTTGTACACTCTTCGAAAAAAGTTAAGTACCACCTGTAAAACAAGAGACGTAGTTTAGAAAATTTGTAAAAAAAAACTTGGAAATTGATTTCAGTCATTGTAATCACTTTCACTTTGCATGAAAGGTTTGCACTGAGTGCTGTGACAGCAGCTTCATTTGCATGTGTGCCACAAACAACATGAGCCAGGGTTCTATCTGGCACGTGGGTATGCATCTGGTGCTTAACTTTTTTTGAAGAGCATTTTTAATGGTGATCAATTTGTGTTATGATTGAGCATTTCCTCTTGTTTTAACTTTAATTCTATGAATTGAATGCTCTGTTGACAATATGATTTTAAATTCATGCCTAAAAAATGAGCTTTCTGCTCTATGATGTCTATGTATTTGTTGGCGTTGTTGTGAGACGCACGGCTAGTCCTATGCAATGCGTAGTTGGTTGCACCTGTACGAAGTATCTGGGAAAGCTTTCAGTCATTAGGAACCTTGGTGACTTCTGTTCAGCCTTTGGTTGGATCAAATGTTGACTCCAAAAAGTGCCCAAAGTGGCTTGTGAATGTGCTGGTAGGTTTTACTCCTCTCACTCACTCTTTTCATTTTCTTCTGTCATTTGGATCTCTCTTATTAGCCCTGAGATGACTTATGATAGTTGATAAGGAAAAACAAGGAAACCGTCAAACCAACCGAAGTGAGCCCTTAGCTGGGCAGGCAAGTCGTGAGGCCGAGTTGCCTGCAAGGTGCCTAATGACGGAAAGTTGCCCAGATGTTGTTGTTTTTTTAGGCCACAAGAGAGCAGTGTTGTATCTCTGTGTTTACAAATTTAATTTTGAATGTATGTATGGTTTTAAGGATGATACTCATGTTATATACTGGAAAATCAAAAGTTGCTTTTAAGTTGTTTTTTGGGGTTTTTTTATTTTCACTTTTCTTCTTTATTTCTCTTGCTTTGATGGATGGATGATCAGAGTATCAGCTGATCATTGACATCTGCTAGAAGTTGGAAGTTGGAATCAGGCTGAGTGGTTGGTTGACCATAACGGCCTGGGTTTGATTCCCAGCCGTGACCATTGTGTACTTTCTTTGAGCAAGATTGCTTCACCGCACTCAGGTGCAGGTGTCAAAAGATCTTGTGAGAATGCTAGTATGACGTACCTCATAGCTGGATTTTGTCCCGGTCTCTGTAGCGTTAAGCGGAACAGATGATATATATACAAGATCATCCCTGGACAGGACGTTAGTCTATCGCAGATTTTACTCCCCAGCTTTTGCTGGTACTCATAAACACCTAAGTCGAGTGAAGCAATTTGAGTAAAAATTTCTTGCTCAAGGAAAAGACACTATGGTCGCGGATGGGATTTGAACTCGGTACCTCTTGATCAGCAGTCCGACACTTTGACCACTCGGCCTCTCAGAGATACAGACTATAAATCCATCTTTGTCTTTGTCTTTTAACCAATGAAGTAATTTTTTTGTTTAGTATTGACTTACACCCTTGTACTTTAATCGTCTTTCTGGCTGTTTTCCTGCCCACACCGTCTTCCCACTTCGCACAGCTTTACTTTACTTTACCCACGGTTACACCAACACCAGTGTGTGTTCTTATTCTTCTAGTTCTACACTTTAACTCTGAGTGCGAGGGGGTGGAGACATGAGTGGAATTCTGTGATTTTGATGAATGGGACGGAAAAGTGTGTGATAAGCAAAAGGTACGCTGTATCTCAATGCTTTTTGTAAGCTATCAGGGTGGGGGGGGTTAGAGGAGGTGACGTAGAAAGTGTATTGTTTTTTAATACAGCCTATGGAAGTCTGTTATATGTCTACATTTGTGTTGTTGGGTGTGTTTTTTTCGCAGACTAAATTTAGAATTTTATCTTTAAAGAGGGGATAAATAGATCTAGTTTTTGACAACTCTTAAACAATTGAATTGGGAGTTTTCCTTTAACAAAAACTTAAAGCAGAAGAGTAAAAAAGAGTAAAGGAAACTGTATCAATACATTAAAGATACATCATCCATGAATCAGTCAATTATGTCATGTTTGAATTATGATTATTGATTTGGGGAAGGCCTGGGATATTTAGAGCTAGCATAGACACTTTGTTTTTTTGTTATTACTGCGATGAATTTGAGTCACAAGGCTGAAATTGCTGCTTTGCCTTTGTGTTGTGTAATTTCAAGTTGTCTGTACGAGGACACTAAGTTACGTCCCTGCTTTATTTGCCCACCCTTCCCAGGTGTGATTTATACATATATTACAGATTTCAGTTTGTGATGATGTTTTATTACCAGATTGGTTAGTCACATTGTTTAAGCCCGAGGAATTTAATGATATAAAGAATTCTATTTTTGTTTTTCAACCCTTTTTTTTTTTCTTTGACTAGGTGGTTTCATGTATACCAGTATTGTAAATACTGTAAATACTGATTTAAAGGGAAGTCCAAGTTGTGGAAAAGGGTCTGCCATGGGGGAGGGAGATGAAATGTGATCCTATAGACATAAATGATTTTCAGGATTTTTGATCACCTTTTTTGACAACATTTGACATTTGACAACAAAAAACAAAAGAAACATAACGTTGTTCAATATCCTGAGATTATCCCAGGTTTTCCTGCTACTATCATATTTATATTCAAGTTTTAATAGTCTGCAACTTAAACTAGCTTAATAAACAAGATTTTTACGTTTATCAACATTACTTTTTTGAGTTAGTCATATTTCATAATTTCTTACATTCTACTCAAACTGTGGGCGGTTGGCGGGTGCTACTGGTAGGCCTACTTCTTTTCCTCTCACTTGGTCTAGTTGTATTATTTTTGTTTTCATCTTGCTTTTTCCCCT
>JAUEKT010235247.1:0-13369 GCA_031762655.1 Doris verrucosa
CACAGTACGCAGCAGTCTTGGGGGGCGGGCTAGGGGGACGGCCTCAGGGACGGCAGGGGGGAGGTTGGCGCCTCCCTGGGCTTGCGGACTGAACTGAGAGTTTATGTCGCATCCGGGTGGCTCGGGCCGTGCATAGAAGCTTAAAGTTTTTAAGTTACTCAAATTCAACACTTGAGTAGATAGAACACTTGTGAACTGAGGTGATGAAGTAACAGCTATAAGGCATATTTTTTTTTATAAAACAGGCACTTAATCCTTGTTTGCTTGTTTATAATTTACCTCATTAACTACTCTCATATGAATCTAGTTGCTTCTGCCTATCATGTTTGTCTTTCTTTGCTATGTTTTATGACAAGGCTATCTTATTCTCACAGCTCTTTTTTGAAGAAAGTCATATTATTATTATAACTAACTTACATTTGTTTTTTCCTGTCTCTTGTGCTGAGAGTTGATTTGGACTTCTTATCCTTCTTCCTGAAAGTATTAAGAAAACATGTGAAAAAAATCTGAGGCATGGCGTCTTGCATTGATTTACTTTAGTTGCACAAAAAAAACAAACTATCCATAACTGGAGAGTATACATACGTAATTCTCAGCAGCGTCTTCCCCCTCCCATTGTTTCCAACTCAACCTTTTTGATGATACTAGATAGACACAGACAGTAAAGGTAGACCCGCCTGCACTGTGTCTCTGGCACACATATCTGGCTTCTGTTGATTGCTAGATATTGGCATCTTAGGACTCAAACACACATGACACCACATGCCCAGTTATCTGTTGTCCTCACTGCATTCCACTTCACACCCTCGCAGGATTCCTGACCACACAGTATCGAGGTACACTCCACTTCCAATTTCACCGTCGTCATTTACTGATTATTATATATATATATAATAATGGCTCAGATGATGAACTGGGACAATAATAGGGAAAAGATGCTATATGAGAGGAGACAAATTGATAAGACAGCTGCCATTCAACTGTGACAGCCCCAACCCCATCTTTCTTTCCACCTATCTGCTCTCTTTATCCCTTCCTCCCTCCTTCTTTCTCTACTTCTCATTTTCGTCCTTGTTCTCCTTTCAGCTCCATCCTTCAGCTGACCTCACCCCTCTAAACTAAATCCCCCTTACTTCACTATCACTTAAAGAGCAAATCATTACATTTTACCGTATGCTATTTAAAAAAAACCCACCAAACAAATTACATATACACAAGCTTGCCCCCCTGCTCAATGAGCAGGCTATTATAAATTGTACCTATTACATATTACGCATGCTATCACACGCATCAAGTTTAAAATTACAGATGAAATGGAAATCTAGATGTAGATCTAGATATAGATGTAGTCTAGATTTAGATTCTAAAACGAAGGCTATATATTAACAACTAAAGAAGAAGAATTCGTTTTAAATAAAAATCGAAGAGATCTAGATCTAGACATGTAGATTCCATCTTTTGTCTATAGATCTAGTTGTAGGGTTTAGTATTGTCGAATGGTAAAGTTTAGATTTAGACCTAGCGTCTACAGTCTATCTCTAGGCTAGAAGTTAGAAGAGCACGCTTAGAGCTCGAATAGTTGTTTATGTTCAGATAGGCATAGGCCTTCTGATACTGACAGAGCACACACACACACATGAACCAATCGCTAATCTAGATTAGATGTAGATCTAAATCTAGTCTAGAATCTAGAAGAATATGGATACTAATCGAATCTAGTCTAGAACCTGGAAAAATATAGATCTAGAGTCAAAAGCACTTATCTGTTCTGTTGAGTTGGTTTGTTTTGAAAACATCCAGGAGTACATGTAATAGATTGAAAGGTAAGAGGAAAGATGGCAATACTAATCGAAAAACAAAATAAGTTATTAGAAATGTCGGAGGGAAAATCTTAAACGGCCTATACTGTTTTTTTATTTCTGTAACTTTTTTAGATGACTGCATGCACAACCTGATATCGTAAAAACCTAGAGTAGCCTAAGACCTTTCTCCAGTGAATTTTTCATGGCTCTACATGCTGTCGTGTTTTCAGCCATAGAGAACAACCTTCCTCTTCTATCCTTTTACTAATAGAGATACATGTGATCTTTGTTATTTTTGGTGTTGTGACCATGACTGTTGTTGCACGATATGTAGACTTATACTTTTGGCCATCGCATTACCTATTTAAGTTATTCATTCAGAGACCACTGTAACTAAATCAAATAAATCTAATTTTCCTGGTTTGTAAATTTTTCTTTCATTTTTCAATATGAAACGTAACCAGTGGTGAGAATTTATGTGCTTATTAAAAACTTTACTATCTATTCACTGTTAAAGATATGTCTTTAGGAAACCTACGTGTGTTCATTATGTTTTGAAGATCTCAGCCAGGGTGAAAGTTCAATTAGAAGCTTGCGGACATTTGGCCTGCAAACTTTTGAAAAAATTTCAACTGGCCTGGAACTATCACTCTTGCCCATTTAATAGCCTGAAACAACCCTTTAGAAGCTAAGGCACCAACAGTAGTAAAGTTCCTTCTAAGCCTAGACAGACCCATAGAGCCAGAGCTTATCCCGGTTTCAGTAGCGTTGAGCGGAACAGATGATACAAGATCATCCCCTGGACAGGACGCTAGTCTATCACAGGCTTTATTCCCCAGCCCTTGCCGGTACTCAATTACAACTGAGTTGAGTGAAGCAATTGGAGTAAATTGTCTTGCTCAAGGAAAATACACAATGCCCGCGGCGGGATTCGAACCTGGTACCTCTCGGTCACCAGTGCGATGCTCTAACCACTTAGCCACCGTGCTGTTTATTTTCCTAGAAAAGAAAAAAATAAGAGATCTCGACACTAAATTAGACTTTGGCATTAGATTGGTATTGGGTGCCCTGCCTGGCTGGCGAAATTCAAACACGGGGAAATGTTTAGCAGTCTTTCACCCCTGTCTCAGTCCCCTTCAGAGTTTCTTAGGATAAAATGGATTACATGGAGTCATCTCCCTTACTCATCATTTTTCGAAGACGTTTTCATCAGCAACTCAAGTGTGGGCAAGGCATCATGGATAGGTGTCAAGTCTCCCACTATTGGGGTTTTTTGCTTTCGCTTTGTCTCTGCAGCTTTCTTCTTTGATGCTTGAATGTGATCAATTTCTGAAAAAGGCATAAGGGAGAAAGAAAAAATCCTAAATATTAGATTAACTTCTATTGTTTTTCATCAATAATTTGTTTCTTTTGTTTCTTTGAAGTAAAACCCTGTCCACCGTTATGATAATCTCAGGGCTTCGTCAATAAAAAGCAGTGCACCAAGCAACAATGAGTACCTTATTTGCCAATACAAAAACCCCTAGAAAATAATCACAACCATGATAAAAAATAAATCCTGTGACATACTTTATCAACTTATCATATTGAATTTGCCTGCTTAGGTTACATGGAGTATGATTTCCACTTGAAGAAGAATATGAGCATCGTTACAGACGTCCATTTCTTAATGCAATGTCATAATGTTAAATGAAAATAAAATATCTTGTCTTCAATGACTTACTTGACATCCAAGCTTCATGCCTCAGTTTCTGTTTCTCTTTCTTAGTTAAATTCAAGCCTTTGAATGTTTTGCTGGTTATAGAGCTGCGAGCATCAAAATCAGGCAACTTTTGAGCTAGCTGTGAAGAGGAGATCTTCAGGTTACTGAAAAGGTTGTCTCCTCTGAATCCCGCAGCTGTAGGGTCTGCCAAAGGCTGCAAACCAGAAAAAAACCCAACAGGAAATGTATGCCTGAAATATAGTCAATCCTTTCAAAAAAACCTATCTCACGCATATGATTCATTAATTGGTAATAATATTGTGTAGGTCATCCCAACACATCACATGCAGAAAGTATGCCATCAGTCTCACAGTGATATTCAACTATATGAAAAACTTATTAACTGATACACTTTATGAAATGACTTTTCAACAACCCTCACAATATCAATTATTGTCTTCATTGAAAACAGTTCTTTTTTCTGCCCATTCTAAACAAGCGATGGGTGTCCCAGTGAAACAATGTTGAAGTCACAGAAAGAATTAAGTAAAATAGGAATCGTTTAAAAGTAAATGGATGTTCCCATTAACTCATTTTACAACAAGATTATTTACTGACTTAGCTGTATTGTAGACCTACAAACTTACAGGCCTTGGTGCAGACATATCAGTCATTTCTTCATCATGAGGTTCGTCTACGTTCCCTTTTGCTTTCTCCTTTGCCTTCTGAGCAGCATTGTGGAGTTTCTGTCGCAATCTCTTTACTTTACCCATGACTCTATTTTACTGATGTTCCGTTAGATCTGTTGAGTCTGGAAAGTCAATGTTGATCTCAAAGATGCAGGGAAGATAATAATTCTGATATGAGAAAAGAAACAACAAAATGTAGATGTAGATAATGTTTAGTTTCATATTAAAAAAAAATATTTAAGGCACAAGGTATACAATATTGATTAAAGTGTGGCTTTCAAATAGCAGGACTTTTAAAAATCAATTTCTGCAATCATCATAGTAAATTAAAAGACATTTTGTAATCAGTCCTTATCTAAACATCAACAGTTCCAGGTTGGTGAGGTTGAATCCACATAAAGTTCTCATTGCTAGTTATATTGTATTTTCATTTAGATCCAATTCTACGTGTGAAGAGAAAGGAACTGAAACCTGTTCATCCATTCAGTTAAACCCCTTAATATTAAATTTCCGTTGTTGCTGTCATGCAGCCGGACATGTCCAAGAGTGGCAGTCAGACAAATTTATTCATTTGTTTTTCAGCTTTGATTTGTGTGTGTGTGTGTCTTAGAAGGTCAAAGAATCTTGAATGTCTTTCTGCCATTTTGACTTATTAATTATCAGATAACAAACATGATACAATAGGCCTAATAAAAAGAAACAAACAGAGGAACCAATAAACCCACTACTCATGTAGGGTAGGCCCTACCTACACAATACGCGTAGCCTATTGCATGTGTTTATGTGCTTGAGGCGTGTGTATATGATGCGCGAGTTTATGTGTATCGGTACACAAAATTCGACATATATTGTGGTAGGTTGTTGTTACTTTTTATTACCTTGTGTTCTCGCTTTTTATGTTCTATTAGCTATGTCTTCATTGACACATTTGTTTACCTTTATATTTATCAAATTTATTTATGTATTTGCTTATTGATTTATTTACCTTCTTTTGTTAAAATTATCTTGGGATATCCACCCAAACCACTCATTTGCTCAACTGATCTCTGAGTCTTGGTATCAATTGTTCTTTACTCCTCGCTCATTATCTGTAGGCACTACTCATTATTCAACTTTAAATTCGGCCTTTTGTACTAAGTATAGCTATTCTGAGTATAAATTCCTGATATATGTCGGATAGGCGGATGGCTTTCCTCATCTTAATGGACCTCTCGGTAAAACTGATACTAAACATCCAATCCAGTTCATATATGTAAATGAAAAGGTCAATATGAGATAAGCCCAAAGTTGCTGTGCTATCGTAATCTGAGCAAAAAAAAAACAAAACAAAAAAACACACAAAAAGAGAGCAAAATAGATCTGTGTGCCTTCCAGCGTCTACAGCAATGAAAGAGTTAACTAGATCTTTGTGTCTTCCACCATCTATATCAATTAAAGAGTTAACTAAATCTTCGTGCCTTCCAGCATCTAATGCAATAAAAGAGTTAACCAGATCTTCGTGCCTTCCAGCATCTAATGCAATAAAAGAGTTAACCAGATCTTCGTGCCTTCCAGCATCTACAGCAGTGAAAGAGTTAATCAGATATTTGTGCCTTCCAGCACCTATAGCACTTTAAAATTATGACTAGATCTCTGTGCCTTCCAGCTTCGACAATATTTGAAGACTTAACTAGATCTTTGTGCTTTCCAGCATCTACAGCAACTAAAGAGTTAATTAGATCTTTGTTCCTTCCAGCATCTACAGCAATTAAAGAGTGAACTAGATCTTTGTGCCTTCCAGCATCTACAGCAATTAAAGACTTAACTAGATCTTTGTGCCTTCCAGCATCTACAGCAATTAAAGAGTTAAGTAGAACTTTGTGCCTTCCAACATCTACAGCAATGAAAGAGTTAACGAGATCTTTGTGCCTTCCAGCATCTATAGCAATGAAAGAGTTAACTAGAACTTTGTGCCTTCCAACATCTACAGCAATGAAAGAGTTAACGAGATCTTTGTGCCTTCCAGCATCTACGGCAATGAAAAACTGAACTAGATCTTTGTGACTTCCACATCTATAGCAATAAAAGAGTTAACTAGATTCTTTGTGCCTTCCAGCATCCACAGCAATTAAAGAATTAACTAGCTCTTTGTGCCTTCCACCATCTATAGCAATGAAAGAATTAACTAGATCTTTGAGCTTTCCAGCATCTATAGCAATGAAAGACTTAAATAGATCTTTGTGCCTTCCAGCATCTACAGCAATGAAAGAGTTAACTAGATCTTTGTGCCTTCCAACATCTATAGCAATGAAAGAATTAACTAGATCTTTGCGCTTTCCAGCATCTATAGCAATGAAAGAGTTAACTAGATCTTTGTGCCTTCCAGCATCTACAGCAATGAAAGAGTTAACTAAATATTTGTGCCTTCCAGCATCTACAGCAATAAAAAAGGTTACTAGATCTCTTTGCCTTCCAGCATCTACAGCAATGAAAGAGTTAACTAGATCTTTGTGCCTTCCAGCATCTATAGCAATGAAAGAGTGAACTAAATCTTTGTGCCTTCCAACATCTACAGCAATGAAAGAGTTAACTAGATCGTTGTGCCTTCCAGCATCTACAGCAATGAAAGAGTTAACTAGATCGCTGTGCCTTCCAGCATCTACAGCATGAAAGAGTCAACCACATCTTTGTGCCTTCCAGCATCTACAGCATGAAAGAGTCAACCACATCTTTGTGCCTTCCAGCATCTATAAAATTTAAAGAGTTAACTAGATCTTTGTGCCTTCCAGCATCTATAGCAATGAAAGAGTTTAGATCTTTGTGCCTTCCAGCATCTACAGCAATGAAAGAGTTAACCAGATCTTTGTGCCCTCCAGGATCTATAATATTTAAAGAGTTAACCAGATCTTTGTGCCTTCCAGCAATCTACAGCAATGAAAGAGTCAACCACATCTTTGTGCCTTCCAGCAATCTACAGCAATGAAAGAGTTAACCAGATCTTTGTGCCTTCCAGCATCTACAGGAATGAAAGAGTTAACCAGATTTTTGTGCCTTCCAGCATCTATAGCAATGAAAGAGTTAACTAGATCTTTGCGCATTACAGCATCCAGCATCTATAGCAATTCTGCCGTTTTATTTTAAACTGCATTACAGGACGGGCGGTCACTACCTGGTTTTGCCGCAACCAAGAGAAAAGCGTTTTCAAATATTTCATGTCATATTTATATCAACGAATTCACCCATTTTTTTTTTCTACAAGCCTTTGCCCCTACATCACAGCTCTTTATGGTTAACACTACAGCGATAAGCCTTTTTTAGATCACGAAATATAAGGTATCATAACCTGTACTGCATTTTAAAAAGGGCCCTTGGTTTTTACTGAAGACTGCAGTACAAGCTCCCTACTGGGCCTGGGGGGCGTGCCAAAATGGTAGGAGCAGCGCTGCACCGTACGACGATGGACGCTTATGACGTCAAGTAGCTGTCGCTCATTGGTTCCCAGGCCGACTGACCACGGACACTCGCCGCCACGCCATGGGCGGGACGGTTTCAACGCCTGCTGTACTGTAGTTTAAAATAAAACTGAGCGGTAGGTCAAGTGCTGTCCTTGCACTCCATTTAAAAAAAAAAAGAAGGCCCTCTCTTGGCTCGTACTGCACTCCTGGAAATTTCATTTGCCCATATCTTTCGTTCTACGTTGAATTTTCACTTTTTTCGAGGGCACAAGATTTGTTTTGTCATTAAGTATCCAAATATGTGCAAAAAGGTGATCTTCGAAAAATATGCTCTTGTACTGCATCTTAAAATAAAACGGCAGAATTAAAGAGTTAACTAGATCTTTGAGCCTTCCACCATCTATAGCACCAGCTGAGGACCTACCACTACTACACAATTCATTCACACACCAACAGTGCAAAGGTCAGGACGAAGATTTCTTTCAGAATTTTTTTTTTATTCAAAAGCTTGCTTTTTTCGTAATTTTCATTTTGTACACAACCTAGGCTATGCCTTCCACATATTTTCCCTTCACATGAACAAAACATAAAATTGAATCAAGTCATACTACATGTATACAGACCTGTACTAATTACACCTCTGACAGATTTATTTCTCCTGTATAGACTCACAAGGCAAAACTTTCAAAGGGCATTTACTCTGAGTTTGACACTGAAATGAGTCTGATGTGAGCGTAAACTGTAACAAAAAAAAATTATGTGAAGTTCATTGTGTTTGAATTAAAATACTACCAAGGATGAAAAAACACAATTCAATTTGAAATTTTGTTACATTGATTCAAAACTGTCAATTCAGACAAAAACCTCCCATTTGTATTCACCACTTCCATTCTTGGTATAGACCAGTCAAGTACACACAACAATATGCACATAACATACATGCACATGTACACCAAACACATATCAACTTTCATTTGAGCTTAGACTTACATTTTCAGAGTGTAGGATTATAACAAGGAAGACAAGTTCAATAAAAAAAAACACAGGATGAATCTGTAAAAAGACACAAGAATTTTCTATGGGATGACAGCCCTTGTGGAGTCCTCACACATTTCTCAACAGAACGCATTTCATAGCTTACAGTGACACCCCAATATACAGTATGGTTCACTTAAATCGACAGCCGACAATTCAACATTTGATATATCAATATATTTCCCAATTATGTTTCCTTCAATATATTTGCCCATTACATGGATATTTATTTTGCCTACTCTATATTAGGCAGTCCAAACAGGCCTCGCAGCCACACATCTCGGGTGAATTTTGCAAATATTTGCGAATTTCACCGACCTTTAGCATCACAACCGCACAAGACTTGTAAACCCTTATATATTGAGTCAATCGGTGCTGAAATAGACCCCTCTTCCCGTCTTAGCGTGGGCCGGCCGAAGGCGAAGCAAGGATTTCCCTCTGAAGTCGCGAAGCTGAAAATGGTCTCATTTTGTTGAGTGGAAAATTGCCTTTCCAGCGATATGCAAGGCTGTATAGTATTTGGGAAAGTGGATGAAATTTTGATTTTAAAACTTAAAAACGAAAAAAACAATGGTTTTTGCTCTTAAAATCAAATGCCTGGCCCAGATTCGGTTAGATCAGGTATTTTTCTACATACTTTGAGAAAAATCGCAAAGCTATGCGGTTCGGGGGTCGCTTGCTGATGCTTGGAATGAACCCACCACCAACCCACCACCAACCCGCCCGCCCTTTTGGTATCACAATTTTTAAAACATGGCCTCCAGCAGAGTAGGTAGTCAAAGCCGAAAATTATATTTTAATCGTGCCTCTCTGCTGAGTTTACAGTTGGAAGGAGCTCATCTTGATGATGAATTGATACCAAATTTATCAATTTTGGAGAAAGTTATTATCATTTAAAACATGGGAAAAATTGCCCTGAAAACGTAGTCACCAAAAACATAAAAAAGCTCATTTTTGGGCGCATACAATAAGAAAACTGATGGACAAACAGTGTTGAGAATTCTATAGTAATTAAGGGGCACATTTTTGGGCGCATACAATAAGAAAACTGATGGACAAACAGTGTTGAGAATTCTATAGTAATTAAGGAGCTCATTTTTGGACTTATACAATAAGAAAACTGATGGACAAACAGTGTTGGAAATTCTATAGCAATAAAGAAGTTAACTAGATCTTGGTGCAACCCGCCAGGAAGTTTCTCACTCAGTACACACAACTTAATTTTTTCACTTAAGTCAAATTGTACTTATGTCTCTTGAAGGGTGACTAATGCAGTGTCCATCGTGCTTGTTTTAGGAACTTTGTCATTGTGACTAATGCAGTGTCCATTGTGCTTGGGTTGGGAACTTTGTCATTGTGACTAATGCAGTGTCCATTGTGCTTGGGTTGGGAACTTTGTCATTATGACTAATGTAATAGGCTTGCTTATTTGCTATTTTGGGGTCAATACTTCACTTTATGATAGAAGCATGAAATTTGGTACACAGTAAGGCCATGCCAAAAGATTTAAGAAAACCCAATGAGCTAAAAAAAATAATTCCAAGATGGCCGCCAAAAATCCAAGATGGTCGCCATTTTTCTTGACAATTTGTAAATACCTCAAAAGCCATTAACATTTCTATACATGTTAAAAAAACACAAACATAGAAGAGGTAATTTGACACTTATACTGAAGATTTGATAAAAATCGAATTGTGCACCAAGAGTTATAGCCCTTTGAAAATGGTACCAATTTTGAGATTTCAGAAAACCATTAAATTGCACTTCGTTTATTTCATTTACTTTTCAAAATTTAATATCCTTCAAAGTTTTTGAGATATTTTGGGAAACTTTCAAAAGGGCGGCCATCTTGGATGTTTGGCGGCCATCTTGAATTTAGGACCTGATACCATTTTCAAAGGGCTATAACTCTTGGTGCACAATTTCAATTTTTATCAAATCGTCAGTATAAGTATCAAATTACCTCTTCTATATTTGTGTTTTTTTTTACATGTATAGAAATGTTAATGGTTTTTGAGGTATTTAGAAATTGTCAGGAAAAATGGCGACCATCTTGGATTTTTGGCGGCCATCTTGGAATTTCTTTTTAGCTCATTGGGTTTTCTTAAATCTTTTGGTATGGCCCTTCTGTGTACCAAATTTCATGTTTCTATCACAAAGTGAAGTATTTTCTCAATAAGCAAGAGCCCACTAATGCAGTGTCCATTGTGCTTGTGTTGGGAACTTTGTCATTGTCTTACAATGAAGATGGCAAAATGCTGACAAGGGTATCCATTGACTGAATATTTATTGAAGACGTCATCGATTACTGCAAACTGGACTACAATTTTATGAAACCTTCCATCTAAGCATACACACTCCCCGTAGCTTGCCCTTGACACAGACAAGAAAAAGGAACGGCTCAATTTCAAACATCAGTATTTCTTCAACGTCTTCCTGATCAGCGCCAGTCTCTGGAGGAAAAAAACATTGAGAAAAAGAGGAAGGTGAATTTCACACACTGTAGCCAGACTTTGCGTATCTGCAAAGTAAATATGAAAATGCCTTCAAATTACATTTTAGCTATAGGGTCCTGTCGAAGCATTATTTGCGAAAAAAGAAATTTTGAAATATCATGTACAACAATAATGTTTATGATCATTATTCTGTTGCTAGTGTTATAAGATGTACTGTACTCGTACCTAATCTTCAGAGTGATGGCATTGTCTCGCCCTCAACCATCAGACGTAATCTACTCGTACCCAAGGTCCAACATAACGCATTTGCCTCACTTTCAACTATCAGTAGGTAGTGAAAAAAACAAAATTTTGTCTTGATTTCATCAATAATTAACTGGTGTCATTTTGTAGAGTCGCCGATTCTAAGACATTTGGTGTTCGATTTATTACAATACCTTAAGAAATTAAAAAGTTACGACGTTTTGAAATTTTGACATTTCTGACCAAAATTCGAGAAAACGCACTTTTGACTTTTTCTCATTTTTGAGATGCTGTAACTTTCATCGAAATCATCTTATCACCCTGAAACTTAAGGAAAATTAAGAAACTATAGTTGTCTCGGGGCCCAATTTTTTTCAAAGGTGTAGAAGGAATAGAAAAAAAGTTATTTGACACTGAATGTGCTAAAGAATTCATTTTACGCTCTTGGCTGAAATGTGCAAAATTTGGCAAAATACGTAAACTTTGAACAACCACGTCTTCTTTACAAACTGTTACTGAGGGACTTGGTGTATATCAAAGTGATCAGCATGTCAAGCTCTATAAGAGGGTGTAAGTTTAAAGATTGCCTTAATCTAAAATCACACTTAAAACATCCAAAGAAACGCATGGCTATTCACAATATTCAGTAAACTAATGCCGGCAATAGTAAAATTGGCAAGTTAGCAATTTTAGAACCATAACGTTCTATTTCCTAAGTGCGCGTCACTGGGGAGCAACATGCAGCTAGACAGAGCAACATACACGCAACGCTCATTGGCTGTTCTAATGACGTAACGATATTGTCAATGAAATTAATGTAGATCACCCTATGACTATGACACTAACTTGATGCCTTCATCCAAATAAACATGGTATTCGTATACATTACTACGACATCGTCGACACTTGTATAGGCCTAGTCTAATGCATGTGTGCACTCCTATTGATCTTTTGCTGCTATGGCAGTAGTGCGTGCAGGAGTAGTCTCTAGGTCTAGATCTAAATTTCAGATCTAGTACTAGATCTAGATCTAAACTAGATCAAGAATACAGAATTTATAGTGTATATGAACTAGATCTAGATCTAGTATCTAGATCTAGGACTAATTCTAGATCAAGATGTAGATAATTATATCTAGCTGAACAATTTGAAAACAGAATTAGATCTAAACTAAGATTTACATCTAGATTCTAGATGTATATTGATGTAGCTCCAATAGGCCTAGATTTAGATCTAGATATAGAACTCATCGGTCTAGATCTAGATTAGTGAGTACTGAAGCCTTAGTTGGCTTCAATTTAAGAGCCAATAATTGTTCTTGTGTATGTTGCTCTGATTAGCTATATGTGTACATTTAACTCATTGAAGTCATTGCCTTTAACAGTCGATTGACATAGCTTTGTAATGTATCCTGTTGTCTTCATCTCAAATAACAAAAATAAAATGAAAAAGAATCATTCACAGTTCCAGATTGAAAACGAGTTAAAGTGCTTCATCTTCGAAAGTAGTCAGAGCGAAACGACCGCCAAGGAACATAATAAAATGTATCATTTTAGCTCTGAAGTCTGACTTTAAAACCAAACAGCAGCCATCTTGAAAATGCCGAGTGCGACTGAAAATACATCAAAACACCATGTTCAAACCCATATTACAACCTTAAATGAAGTTAGATCCACGTATGAAGTACACAGAGTGATAGCTAGGTTACTTATTCTTATTATTTTGACAATTGAACAGGGCTTTATACCCGACAATTAAATAGAGAACCATTTATCTACCACTGGTTAGCCGAGTCCAAAAAGTCGAAGCCATCGAAAGTTTGTGGGATGGACTTGTGTATGAAAAGAAACAAATACTAGCATTCTAAACCTGTAAGTTGTCATAATATTTACCTGGATGATACAGACACTTTCAAATTAACTGTTGAAAGCCATTAGATCTAATCAGCAGCCATGAAAGGCGATATATTCGCCTCTCTCGTAAGCCGCATCGTAGATCTAGTTAGTAT
>JAUEKT010236355.1:0-13362 GCA_031762655.1 Doris verrucosa
CTACTATTATTATTATTATTATTATTATTATTATTATTATTATTATTATTTTCATTATCATCATCGTCATCGTCATTGTCACCGTCGTTCAGTGACCAAACGGATTGGATCAACAGTTCTAAGACTGATCCCTTCCTGCTACATAAATATTAGAGTCACCATCATCATTAGTATTAGTAGGAGTAATAATAATATTGTTCTTATCATTATAAGTATTGTTACTATTTTTATCACTGTTGTTATTATTACATTACAATTATTCAACTTGTATTGCTGTAATATATGTACATGTAGTTCTGACTAAATCAAAGTATTATTTTGTTGCACACCATATTATAATTATGTCTTCCACATTTATTAAGATTTTGAATATAACTTGATTAGATGTTTCTTGTGTTTAAAGTGGATAAAAAATAAAACTGTAGTCTAAAAATGTGCATTTTAACGGCATTATTATATACTTGACCATTTTTATATTTTACAAAAAGCCTACCATCGTGTCGTCCTATTATAATCATTGCATTATATCGTATATTTTATCCTTTTCGTTATCCACTTTCATCCAAAGAAATTTAATATAATCCTACTTTTTGATTTTCAGCTTATCCCGGTGCTTGCTTCAAAATTTCCCCCTCAATTAGAAAACTATTCAGGACTTTTTCTTCGACGATACCTCAATACTGTTCTCTGTTGTTTTTAGGTCAATTTTCTCGTATGTCATATTGACATGCTTTGCTTTAAAAAGTATATAAGAGATGGTCAAAACATTATTTCAAAATCTATTTAGAATTGTAGAAGATGTTACAAAATACGTCTACCATAAATAAAAGAACATTAACATTAAATACATGGAATTTGATTTGATTTTAATTGAATTATTTAACTGTCTGTATTACTACTCCAGTTTCTGTACCTTTATAATGATATGAATTAGCGTTTTGTAGGATGGAGCCCAATCGGTGTTAAAAGACATGCATCAGAGGACAACTAAAATCATACAACCAGCCCCATCGGATTCAAGGTCAATGACAAGAAGTCACAGGTGAGGAAAAAAAACAACAATGCCAGGAGCACAATCGCGGTCATAATGGGAAGGAGACAGCTAAGACTATGTGGAGGAATTCACCTGCAGTACCTGGCAGCAAGATAACTACAGGCGATCATTGCGACATGAAACAACCCAAGACTATAATCCCCAAATCCAAACGAGCCCTCACAGCACTCAAATCCATCTATAAATTTGCAACCACCCCCCCCCCCCCAAGCACCCAGAAAAGGATCAAAATCTTATGGAGCAGCATACTCAGCGTACTTCTTTACGAGCTCAAGTGCTAGAAAATACCTTTCTGGAATATTATGCATAATCAGTATGGCATCCAATATACAAGTATATTAAATTATAAAATATGGTTCGATAAAATATATCAATTATTATAAGAGACAACAACGTAACGTGGAAGGAGTGCAAAAAAGGGCAGCTAAAATAGCAAAACCTATAAAACACTAAGCTTTGAAGAACACTTAAGATATCTAAAATTGCCTAGCATCAAATACCGACAGCTGATACGCGATCTGATTGAAGCCTTTAAAATAATCCTCAATATTGATCATCTATAAGAAGAAATTTTCTCTCCTTGGGAACATTCAATGCATGGAACTTATTATCAACTGAATTAAAATGGACACCTGATGTAAGAATGTTTAAAATAGCCATTGACAAAGAACTCGACGACATGAAATATAATTCCTAGAAATAACCAAATTAACCATAACGTGTAGCACATGCGCATAAGACATTACAAAAGTCAAAAAGCGGGAAAAGGGATATCTAAAGACCAATCAAGCCTAAAAAGTCTCTATCTATCGTATCGTATAGTATCATGAAATGACCGTCACATAAGAAAAGTGCATACGATGCGTCCTGCAGATCTCCTGATCCAACACCATCTCCAGCGATGGACTGCAACATAAAGTGGGGATGCCAACCATGGATGATGTGATACAGGGGAGGTGACGACGATAGCTGGGATACATCTGCCACGTTCCACCAAACTCCATCACTAAGACAGGCCTTCAGTAAACACCACAGGGGAAGAAAAGGATAGAAAGTCTCAAAGAAACATTGCAGTAAACTGTCGTGAGAGACTTGAGTTCCAGAGGCCTGACTCTGCAGACAGCATCAAAGGCAGCAGCAACCTGAGCCCTTGCTGTCACCTTAAATGCCCGGATGGCACAGAGAGGATGAATCCTCATAAATACATTTTGCCCAACAAATTTACTCGTGCAAACCACTGTCTTCCTTTGTACATGCAAAGAAAATCATACCTTGTAATTTTGGATGGTTATGCATCGAAGTAATACAATTATAATATTATTATTTTCCTCCCATGGAAACTTTGTTTCCATTGAGATTAATTCTACATTTATCTTCAAGGCCAATAGCTCATAGTACACTGATAACCACAGAAGAAGAAAACATAGCATATAAGACATTGGAACACTGATAGGGCATCCATGCACGCCTCACTTTAAGTTTAACCTCATCAAAATAAAGGAGAGCAGATAGCTTAGTATGTGGAGCATATATATTCTCACTCGGGCAATAGTCATGGCTCGAAGCCCAGCCAAATGCAAGTGTTCAATAGACAAATTGCCCAAAGCATCCCCATTCAATCTGAAAAATGCAAATGAGTACAGATGATAGTTTGAAAATAAACCTGCCTCAGACAAGCACTCTTTCCAGGAGAGAATTACGATAACTTTATCGCTGCAAAATTCTGTCTGAAGCATGGTGGCCGAGTGGTTAAGGTGTTAGGCTGCTGACCAAGAGATACTAGTTTCGAATCCCAGCCCTGACCATAGTGAATTTTCCTTGAGCAAGAAAACTTACTCCAATTGGTTCACTAGACTCAGGCGTAAATGAGTACCAGCAAGGGCTGGAGATAAAACTTGCGATGACTAGCGTCCTGTCCAGGGGATGATCTTGTATCTTCTGTTCTGCTTACAGCTACACAAACGGGATACGCTCCAGCTCTTTGAGTCTGTCAAGGCCTAGAAGGAACTTTTTAGAATTCTGCCTAACAAACTACGATTTTGTAATTTTTATAGGAGACGATAAGAAATGGATAACGTATTGTCTACCCTTATTGATTTTCATAAAATTAATATTCGTACTATGTCGATTACATTCTAAATGTATTTTTAACTTTTTCCATTTCACTGTCTGTTTTCAAGTCTTATTTTCATTTGGCATTGTAAAATGCATTCCACTATCTTTTAGGTACAGTAAAAAAGAAGGGATAAGCTCAGATTTTGAGTCCTCATGGCCTTGAACTGTTGAAGGAATCTTACTTTAACTTTGTTCTAACAGAATATTTTCTTTAATCATTGTATTTCAATCATTTTTTTAAATAGATGTTTTCAATTATAAAGTAGTCAAAATTTGTAAACCTCAAAAGAGATAAACATAATTCACACAACAAATTCTGTAAATAATCTTCTCATTTTCGGGATTTTTTTTCATTCTGAACACCTGCACCATTATCGTATCTATTGCTGGTTCATCCATTTACAATTAAACACAAAATACACTACAAGAATTTCTTTAAGTTAAATAAACCACAGATACTGAAATACTCAAACAAAATTTGAGATTTGAATAAACATTTATTTAAAACAATAGTCAGGTCATGAAATCATGTAATACTGTTTGAAGACGGTGATTTATACTTTGTTTTGAAAGCTCTCATGTTAACAATGAGTGAGTGAATTTCCATTTAATGATAAAACACGAGATGATTTATACAAGCAAAATTCAACAATCAACGTCCTGCACCTTTTATTCACATCCCCTTCATTGACATTTTGCAATCAAAATGTATTGCAACAATGTTTTATTTCAATCAGCTTTATAGAGCATGATATGAATTTTATTTGGGTTTTTTTCTTCCAAAAGGTATATGTTGAAACAAAAACATAAATAATTCATTCTTTATACATATCACAAAGAGTTTCTCAATTGCAAAGTTTTATATTTTAACTGGGCACTCTTCGAGAGTGATTGAAACATGTTAAACATCATAAATATTTAACATTTTAGAGCAAACATTATGGCAATGACATTCCAATAATTTAAAACTCTATAATACATAATATGTTACAAATACAAGTTGTTATTCAAGCTTGAGGTAATTCTACATAATGCTGGTTTCTATCCCTTTTAACGGCTTGAAACAAAATATTATATTTAATCATATTATTATGGCCTTTTTTCATTGGATGGCAAAAAGCGTTAACAAAATATTATGGGTCTTTAGTGTTACGTAATTTTTGACTCTCTTCACATGACCTGTATCTGTAATATAAACCTGGCCTTCTCTTCATTCCAAATCATCTATAAGAATAAGTAATCTAAACATTTTAGATCTTTTAGACTTTTAACAAAGATCTTTGCCCTACTGACTTAGAAAATCTCTTTTCGGTAAGGTCTTAGTGGGTTCAAATGGTCAAAGACAGATTAAGCTAAGTCTTGAGTCGTAAGTTACATCATACTCTTAATTGGTTCTATGGCTAAAGATTAGGCTAATCCTCTTAGTCTCAGTCAATGGAATAGTCAGCCGTCATAGTATGGTGAAAATAAAAGGCACACTTTGAGTACTGAATTGATTAATCCTCTATTAATGAAATTACCCAATGCCTATATTTCAAAATGCAACCATATTATTGATCTTGTATTTAACATGATTGATTTTTTCACACATAAAAGAACTTCAATTGTGGTCTCATAATCATAAATAAGGCTATTATTTAAATGCAACGAGAGCTGTAAATTCAAGAAAACCAAAAATACTTTACCATTGCATGTTGGGTAAATGAAATTCTTCAAAATGCTAAGAGAGTAATTGACCCTTTTCCAGTTATTTTTCTTCAGTTCTCTGAGAAACCAGGATTTTGAACACCAGACGGATACTCTTGCTCATTATTAATAATACCATTATTTTCCAAGCCTTGCAAGAGAGCTTGCTGTTTCCTCTTCCTAACAACCTCTGCTCGCCGTTCACGTTCCTTCAGCTTTTCTCGTATGTCTTTCAATTTCTTGTCCCTGTTGATAGACACTACATCCATTTTTTGAGTCTGCTGTTCTTCCTTTACTTTCTTGTATTGCTCAAAATTCTCCAGTGCACTTAGTGCATCCGTCTTTTCCAATTCTTTAATCTTGCTCAATCGTTCCTCCTCTCGTTTCTGTATAAGAAAAGAATTGTTTAAAAAATTGAGGAATGTTGTACATGTATTGTAAATTTCTCATCACTGATGTTGTTATTTATGAAATTTTCCTCCTCCACCAGCTCCCTTACTAGTACTAGGTGCATTTTTCCTTAAAAAAAAGAAAAGACAGTCACTTATTGCCCATGTGCTAAATGTATTTCTTAATAGGATACAAGCAAAGAAATGTTCTTTTCATGTACTAAAACTAAAATACAATAACACCTCCTAGTGGCCTAGTGGTTAGGGTGCCGGACTGCAGATTGAGAGGTACCGGGTTCGAATCCCAGCAGCTATCATCGTGTATTTTCCTTGAGCAAGAAAATTTATTTCAATTGCTTCACCCTACTCAGGTATAATGAGTACCTGGCCGTTAAAGACAGTGCTGTCTTTGTCTTCTCAAAATTGTATCGCGCCTAACAGGCTGCAAGTCTCATCCTCTGTGTTCTGTGTTGCTGTTGGCTGGGGGAGTAAAGTGTGAATCTCAAACGTCTAGAGGCTAGGGTGAATCAGTCAATAGACGTTACATAAATTGTCATTTTAAACTTTACTCTACTTTATTTCCAGATATATAAAAGCAAGTAAGAAGTTGTGGGAATAGTGTGCTTACATTGCTTCATTGCTCCTGATCAATAATCCTGCCTTTCCCCCTTTCTCATGGGTGACATCATAAAAAATGCAAAGAGTCTCCATTGGTATTGATCTGTTGGGCTCGGTCAAAGATACTGCTACTGCTACCCTTACTGGTGATTATTTACTGTCAGTGCGTTATTATATGTATCAAGAAGATAAAGAAAAAGTTGGAAGCTATTTGAATAATTAAAAGATTTAAAATATAGTACAAGCACAAAAGGATTCTTATGATTTAACAACATGAGCTGGTGTTGAAGTTTTGCTTACCTCCTCTTTAATTTGTACAGTATCTTAATGGACCAGTTATGAACATTTTAGAAGAAAATTACAGGAAAAAAAAATCTTTACTCTGACTGTATCAAATCACTTCAAACAGGGATAAACCTTGAGTAGTTTAAGTGACTATTTTACAAACCATTTTAAATATAGTTTACAAAAGCTGGATATTACTTGCTAAACTTATTAGCAAAAGTGGAACTATAACGGATCTACCTCTAAGTTTTGCAATGTATCAGAAAAGACAACTTTATATATCAAATCAAAACTTGTTAGTGAGGCTTTTACAGAGAATGAGTTAACGTTGTTGTTGTTATTTTCTAGTGATAAATGCATCATGTGAGATATCCACAAAACATCTTCAGTGATCAACATAAAAAAATGACAATACTACAAAATCTTTGAAACTAACATGATTTTACCAGTATTAGGAAATTTTAAAATAAACATCATCCAGTCGACCCGTATACTGGTAAATGGGGATGTTCTTTGGGGGTTTGTATGACACCAAATAAATGACTTAATAAAAATAATTTTAGTCTAACTGTGATTTATGTAAGCGAACAATTACCTTATTGGAAACCAATAAATCATTGAACAATGATCAAATTCCTTCAATTTGTCAGCAGTATTGTAAATATTTTAAGAATAAATTTGTTGATTGTTACTGCTTACATATAGTAGGCCCATGATCGTGCTTAGAACAATTTTTCAATTTAATTAACTCCTCACACAAATGTCAGGAAACATAACGACCAATTTGCCATTTGATGTTTTAAATGGTAAATTATAAAAAAAAGTGTATTTCACCGCCTGGAAATACTACTATCATAAGTCAAAATTGAGAAATAATGATCTATGGCAGTATGTTTCCAGGTGGCGATTTAATTTGTAACATGTATATGTGTTACAATGCATTGCTGGATATGTTAAAGATATATGAGAGCAGAAATCAGCAATCAAAGATAATAACTGGATTAACTAAAGAGATACAGACATTGTTGTACATTACTGAGCTAAAGGAAGAATAACTGCAGATAAAAATTATCCACTTGATAAGTTGTTAATGTCATATTTCTTTTGGATGTTCAGGTGATGATGAAAAAGAACAAAATGTTTACAGACTTGTCTTGATTTGACCAGGAACTTTATAATCCAATTCTAACATATCAACTGTGTTAACAATTTGTGTGTACATGTACCAGGAAAGAATTTAGATATGATATTGCTTTAACAAGAGGCATGCTTAAGTCACTTTTCAAATAATCTCAGGTGTACTTACTTGATGGAGCATTACAGGCAGAAAAAATAACACTACACCAAGTAACAGCTTTGATATTAATGGGTATTCAAGTTTCCATGTGTGAAAACAGACTTAAGAGAAGATCATACAATTTTTCTTTAAAAAAAGCCCCCCAAAACAAGACATAAAAAGAATTGCTACATTACCTTTCTCCTTCTCTCTGCTCTCTCCAACTTTTCTCTGATTTCGTCCTCTGTGAGAACCCGCTTCTTTTTCCGCCTTTTCTCAAGTTTTTCAAGATGCACAGGTGGTGGTAGCGGCAGTCGACCTTCATTGCCGGTACTTGAGTCTTTTGTGATAATTTCAAAACTAATCCCGCCAGATGACTGTGCTGTTTGCCTGATCATAAGAGAAATATTACCGTTTAATCTTCAAGCAAGGAAATGTCCATGTAGTTGAAGCACATCGGGAGATTTTCTTTAATCATGCATGAATTCATTACAAAAAAAATATTACTGATGCCACTGATTCATAGACAATTAAATGCAGTTAAATTGCAGCTTCATAGTAAACTAATTCCTAATGATCAACCATTTGTACATGAATGGTAAAAGTTGTTGTTATTGATCCAGCAGTGTTTGGATATTTGTCCTTTAGCTCAATGTCATGTAGTGGTATCAGAACATCTTCCTGAGTGTTGCAGCGTTCCAAGAAGTGTATTTTCAATATCGGATCTTGGAAGAAGAAGACTAGTAAAAATGTCTTTCAGCCCAGTACATTCAAAAAGGTGATGGGATACAGCTTCATTTAAATTGTCACAAAATGGGTATGTTGGGGTATGTTCAGCCAGCCAGGTTTAATGTGATTCAAGAGCGTGTTCAGTTGAACATGTTGTGTTCTCAGTCTGAAAAGGGTGACTTGGTAATTGGTAAATTGATAGTATAGGAAATAATAGTGATATTGAGATATTCAATTGATAAAATGAAAGCCAAGTTCAGAAATAAAGGTTTGACAGATGACACACAAAGTGATATAATGGAATCATTTGGAACTTATTAGCCTACCGCAATCTCACAGGTAGAATTCTGAAAGTAGGCTTTCTGTATGTTTTCTTAGACTTTTGCATATGTTAAATGACATATTCAATATGTTTAAATACTACGTCGTAAAAAGCTTATAATGTAGTCATGACCAACTCTGCATTGACATGAAAACCTAATGATTCCTGAGACAAATGAAAAGATGGCCATCTGAAACTGTCTACAGAAAATACTTAAACAGAAAACAATATGTTGAAAAGTGTATTGATTTTCATAAAGCACAATGCACCTTCAGCAAAAAATAACCATCTCAGAAAACCTCTCCTATCTTGGTCCTTTTTTTAAAAACAGAAATGCAGAGATGATGTTTAATCCCCCATTCATGGACAACAGTGAAACTTTGTTCAGTAATTAACAATTAAAGAATGCCATGTCTATTCCACTCCCATATCTTCTTGAATTTCTCATAGAAGTCGTTTTGAGTCTTTTCTATCTATCATCCAAGGATAACTGCCAGGAAGAGTCTCAAAGGGTAAAGTGATAAACGTTTCGTTGATGATTCTGCACAGAGAGATGAAAGTCTCTAACAGAATCAAAAGTCCTCCAAGAAGATTAAAATTGATTACAGGTTTGGTGGGAAAAGGAATGAGCGATGGAATTACATCCATTTAATTAATGTATTCATCTACAACAGTGTCACTTCTGATGTAACAGATACAGAGGAGCAATATTCTTTACTTGACACAATCAAAAGGCAGATATTGAGGAAGACCAAGCACACCACAGCAAGTCACACTTTACAAATCGAAAGAAGCTTAATAACAATACCTTACAACTTACATTAAGAAATTATTTTGAAAAGATATAAAAAAAATGGTACAAAACTGCAAACAATAGCAATTTTTCTATCAAAGATACTGAAAGTAGCTAAGACAATAAAGTCGGATAATGACATTCGCGAGAGTCACTAAGTAAATGAACTCAAAGCATTAAGCCATCTGTACCATGAATGAGCTGAAGCTTAAGCGAAACATAGTAAACATAGCCAAGCAACCACTAATTGAAGGCCAATAGTTTTAATGGAGTGAAGAAACTGCATTCCAGATTACTTTCCATTACTACAATGAACTTTCAATTAGTTTGGCTGTTTAGCTTTATTCATTATGTACGATCAGGTTGAGCCCACTGATAGTCACTATAAATTCACAAATGAGACATTACAAGCATACGTAATTTTGTCCAACGTGTCAATAACAGTTACCAAAGATAATAAAAATTATGTAAAAATGCTATTATGGTCCTGTAGCCATTCAAGGAAGGTCTCCATGATATACATAAATGTACATAATTTGTTACGTACATACGTCATGGGGGTTTTCTTTCCATCCTTATAATGTCTGCACAAAGAACATTGACTTATAATGGCAGACAAGATTTCACTGTTGTCCATGAACATAGATTAAACATCATCTCTTCATTTCTGCTTTTAAATAAAGGACGAAGATAGAAGAGGATTTCTGAGACGGTTATGGTTATTTATGGATTATTTTATTTCAAACAGACAACACCAGGGGTACCTATGAAACTGAAACCCAAACAGTCCTTTCTTACTCCATATAGCAAATTGGGGCAATCAGCAGTCACGGATACAACACTAAGAAATGTGGCATATTTTTCACCATGATCCATGTCATTTATTTGCATAACTATGTCTGGACATAATGAGGAGGAGTGAAATCTGGTTGCTACTATAATTAATGGCCTACGTTTCAATGGTCTTGTGATGCTTGCTACCAATGATTGATTAATTATAATAAAATTGAATGAGCCTCAGTTCAGTCTCTAAGTGGATGGGGCCTTGTATGAAAAAATGGCATTAATGACATGGTGCAGTGCTGATTGGTTTAATTGACTTGTACTTCATTTAGATAGTCATTGTAGATGGGTTTCAGGACAATAATTGGTGAATTTAAGTGGTTGGTAAAATTAAGTGGTGATTGTAGCGTTGGACAAGTGGTTACAATAGAAAGAGACAATAAATTTTTTTTTTTTTTAAAGTGAGTGTGTGAGTTGAATGATTGTGGTCATTACGGTAAGTGATCATTGTGAACAAGTTCTTGCTAAGGCACGTTGCAGTGTACAATGCGCTACAAAAGCAAATTGCCATGACTTATAGGTAGATGCCAAAACTTTTCATATTTGATACTGTAATTATCAATGTTGTTGAACCATGAATTATTCCAAATTGGTAACAAAGTTCGGTTGTTATTTATTTGTTTATTTATTTTATAGTTGCTTACCTCAATGCTTGTTATATTTGCATTTAAAAAGAAATTAAAAGTGTGTGTGTGAGAATGAAGGGATTTTTAGATGTAATCAATTGACTGAATAAATATAACTGAATTGAACTGAATGCTTTCAAGAGCTATCCTATTAACCAGATAATCAAAGACTTTCAACAGAATAGTTTCTAAGATAAAACCTCTTGCCTTTCCCAAAAGTAAGGAAAAAAGGAGGCTATATTTTCCTCAATGTGTTTTGCAAACATAGTATTGGGATCATCAAAGAAAGGAAAATATAAACAAAGAACAAAGTAAGAGAAACATTCTGAAAATGTGACATAAATTTTCCAATCAAGCAGATTAATCATGTTGCAGCATCTCACTTAAAGGCCTGAATATTAACCCAAAAGGAGAAGAAAATGAACAAATTTTACTATCTATAATCAACTCATGCCTTTTCAGATTATAGGACTTACTCTTAAAACCACTGCAGAATGACAGAATAAAATGTTAACAAAGCAAGACTAGGCCTATATATTTCATTATCATAAGCAGGCATGTTCAACTACATTTATTACATGTTTATCCTACTTCAAAATGAAACAACAACATGGTAGATGTATTAGATTGAATAAGAAAGAAGGGGGGAAATCCATGCTTTAAAGGGATTCCATGAATGAACTCGAAGAAAAAGAAAATAATATAAAGATTACAGGTTTTTAAAATTTATCAAGATAAAAATAATAAATAGACAAACAAACAAATAAAATAAGCAAATAAACAAATAAACAAATAAAATCAACAAATAAACAATTAAAATAATAAATAAGAAAGAAAGAAAGAAAAGAAAGAAAGAAAGAAAGAAAAAAAGACAGAAAGAAAGGAAGAAAAAAAGAAGGAAATAAATAAAGAAAGAAATAAAGGAAGAAAGAAAGAAATAAAATGAGAAAATCATTACTTGGAAATGAGTCCCTCTTCCCTGAGAGCTTGAAGAATGCTCGATTCTTCTTGCCTGGCTCGATCTTTTGCACTTAAACGAGTAGACAATTGCACACCAGTAATACCAAGATCTGTGAGAGAAAGAATAAACGTAAAGATAATCAGTTTTGTTGTTTATTTTAAAAATATGAAAAACAACATCTTTATTAAGCCTATTATGCACATGAATGTGACCTCAGAAATACAAGCTACGGTATGAAGAAAAGCTTTTGTTTTTTCAAGAAGGAATACACTTAATTTTAGTCTTACATGATTCTTACTCCATCAACTCCACCAAAGCTTTTTTTAAAATCATTGTTTAACATGGAGTTCAAGAATTAACGGAGAGAATAGTAAAATCCCCCAACATAGCCATCTGAAGAAAATGAAGAGAAAATCAAACTACTCGCAAAAATAAATTAAAACGAATACATGGAAGCAACATCCCTGTTTGAAAACAGTAAGTGAGGTTAACTTTCAGAACAGTTCAGATAAAAGGCCTACTTGACAAACTGGAAAGTAATTGGGATAAATCATGCAAATTACAAGGACATTGCTCATGCTTGATAAAACTAAAAATATATAAAGAACATAATAAATGTAACTTACCAAGCTCTCTCTCCACAAAGCTCTCTTCAACACGTCTTACATCCTCTTCATTTGAGTATTCAGTTATTATTTTACCATTATATTCATCACCTCCAAGGCCAGAATCTGCTGAGGCTTTGGAAGTAGCAGAAAAACCTCTATCTCCATCCATAGAACGATCATCATCTAAACTTTCTGCTGATCCTAAGCTTTTCCGCCTACTTTTACGTGAATTCAAATTTCTGTTCTTTCTTCTTTTCACTTTGTTCCCATCTGAGTCCAATTCGTATTCATCAACTGTGCTTTCTCTGCTTAAATCTTTTCTTCCTAATGTAGGAGTTTGAGTTGCTCCTTCTTTTCCAATTTTTGCCATTGAGTTGTCCTGTTTAGCTAAGGTTGACCCTACAGGTTGTACTTTAATTGTTGAGGACTGCTTGCACCCCATATTGACTTCTTAAATTTATAAAAGCAGAGAAAAAATATTGATATTAAATCAGGACTTTAAAAACACATGAAATATCCTGCCGGCTTGATAAATTACAAACAGACGTTCTTCCTAATTCTATATCACTCAAATTCAAGTCTGTGACAGAAATGCCATTGGGTATTGGCTTATCCACATGATGCTTACGGTTCAATTCAAAAACTTAATTATTCTGAAGAAATTCACACAACTTTTCAACAAAAGCTCACGACTAGCTAAAAACTAAAACTAAAACAGTCGATCAACTGACCGATATCAAATCAGTTGTCTCCAAGTAAACAATAGGCCGTTACTAACAATATACACCGGTAGTAGCCAAGGACGCTGCAGAGCAGGGGAGATCACTGTTGTGGCTAATTAAAGATTGATCGCTTTGCCACTTGGTCGACGTCCTCGTCGGCTTGTCACGTCACCTAATTCTGCCTCTTCACACTCGTCACTCGTCAAAGCGTGTGAGTGGGTAGTTTAGCCTGAGAGGCCTCAAGATTATTGATTCCAGAAGAAGAAGAAGAAGAAGAGGGAGGAGGAGGAAGGAAGGGAGAGGAGGAGGAGGAGGATGAGGAGGAGGAGGAGGGG
>JAUEKT010237461.1:0-13355 GCA_031762655.1 Doris verrucosa
AAATCACTAGATCTAGATCTAGGCTACCGGGGAGACCCAACTGCGGTCAAATATCAGCAGATCTGCTCGATAGCTTTACCAGTCTAGTAACTCGGGGGGAAATGTATAAAAACGCCCATTTACGTTTTCTTTGATCTGTAAACAAGATTTTAGGATCATAATATCTGACCTGGTGGCTTCAATAGGCTATTGGCAAGTCTAGCACTCAGTGGAATACTCATTAACGATTGTCTTAACAAGGGATTTGTAAAAAATTGAGGTTGCCTTTGAGGAGAGAAAATTTAGTGATAACTTTTCTTGACCGTGGGGGAGCGAAAAGGGAATTGGTAATAGTGTTTGTTAATCAATATGAATTGTTTGTAGGCACAATATAATAGGAAACTGTATCTCTGCACTTTTCTAGGGTTCGTTTTTCCTTACCGATTGACCCACCATAGGCCTACCGGGAAGACCCTCCATTACCTTTAGATCTAAATCTAAGAGTACTAACTGAGAACCCGGCCGTCCACGCAAGTCAGCATACCGGCTAATTTTTCACGTCCCTGCTGTTCGACCTCGATGTTAGGTCGTTTCCGTCCATTGTGTTGTTTTTATAAATGACCTCCCTGATGGTATGCAGATGATACCGGTACCAAGATATTTGGGCCAGTCAGTACACCCTTGCACCACTAGTTATGTCAATTGCAACATTTTCTCCTTCTTTTTATCATTATATAGGAAGTTCCAGTCCACAACAGTGTGTTAGATCATGTGAGAAGGATAATTAGATCTAAATTCAGGCTGCTGAGGCCATGTAAAGTTTTGAGGAAATTTGTCCACAACAACAACAAAAACATCAAGGAGATATATATTGTAGTTTTTGTACTAGTACGACTGCTCTTTAGTTTTAGCTTTGGTTGATAAAGGTAGTTTGTCATTCTACAGCTTCAACATATTACCCATCCACTATGGCATGCAATTCAGAAGCAACTGAATTCCAATGTCTTCTAGATCTAGGTCTTGAAGTACTATTATGGCTAGAAAAACCAGTAGGGTCCTAAAAGAAAAAGGTCACAAATCACATTGATATGTGTCAATGGACACTTTGTCAATGCCGATATCGAATCGATGTGTCAACGGACATTTTGCAATTTGCGCAACCTAAACAAAATCCTTTGTCCCTTTTCAAAATCAACACCTTCAACACAATTTGTCTTTCTTTTAATTTTCTTTTAATTTCTTGGCTATATATCCTATCATATTACTACTTCCTGTGTATAGAACTTGTTTGATTATGTCATTTACATATAAAGTGGATGTTGTGACTAAAAGGATTTGATACAAATCAAAGGAGTACTTTTCAGTAAAGCTTTAATCAACTCAAAAGGTCACAAGACATCTGAAACGACAGAGACATAAAGCACAGTAAGCGGACAATAGCGTTAGACATTTATATTATAAGCACACAAAGCAGACTTATAGGCGACACAAAATATCACAGTGGAACCTCTCTAATTGAGAACCCGGGTAATCGGGAAGATATGCCAAGGAACGGAACTTTTCTTCTTTATTGTACCTCTGTAACCGGGAAAGAATTTGCCCAGCAAGACATAAGTGGTGGCATGCTCTTTGATGTGACGGAGCAAGCAGACGATAAGGTTATGAGGTACGCACACTCAGAGATCAAATAAAGTTGGCAAGCCAGATCCAACAACTAGATCTAGCTCCCAACCTCTAATCATGGCCCTTTTTAAGACCACACATCGTTTACCATTGGCTTTGACTCATGCCAATGCATTGTTGTCCTTCACTCGTTATTTTTCCTTCAGTTTATATACGGATCGGATTTAGCAACATTCAGTTATAGCGAAACAAATTCACCGGGCCCGGTGATGTCGCTTTGAGCGATTTGCACTGTATTTTGTCTTGAAGATAAAATTCACAAAGTAAGGTTATCATGTCAAACGTGATGTTTGGCAAAGTATTTGTCAAAGTATCCAAAGTACATAAGTCTCTTTAGATCATCCAACTTGATAATTTGTCTTCGTCAGGTAAACTTAATAAAGTGATGCTGTTTTAGATATTGAAGTAAATTGTTTTCTTGCATTATAAGTGTCTGATTTTTGTCCTGCATCTCTTTAGATCAAAGAGAGCTACACCTTATACTTTCAGGACCCATGTTATAATCATAACGACCTAAATTTCTTGGAAACGCACGAGCGAACTATCTTCCCATCCGGTGAAACATAAAGCAAGGATGTTTTGTCTCAATCTCTACCAAGTCTGGGGGCTGTTGGTAGACTAAAAAATTATGTTGAAAATCAACTTTGGTCACAATCCTTTGGCAGAGCGTCGTTTCACTTTTTTTTTTCTTTTTATTGTTATTAGAGAGGGAGAGATAGAGAGAGAGGAAGAGGCAGACATACAGACAAAGACGGAGACATAGAGACAGAGAGATAGACGGAGACATGGGAGGGGTGGGGGGTAGACAGAGAGAGAGTGTGTATATGCGTGAAACACAATTGCCACAATGTGTGTAGTTAGATTAGTAGTACATTCAAACGTACACTGTCAAACAAAAAGAAAAGAACTAGTGAACTGGTGGGAATGATGAATGAAAGATGATTGAAATAAAAATGATACTCCCAAGGTCCCCAAGATGCGCATAAAAACAAAAAATTCTTAACTTTAGATCAAAGAGAGCTTCACCCAACTAATGGCTTCTTCATCAATTAGCAACGAATGGTTCGGTGGTTGTGGACACTTGCAATTGTGAATAGTCATGTGTTTAGTTCTCTGCCTCTTTAACGCATGGTTAAAACAATCTTGGCACTATACACTATATGAATTTGGTAGAGCAAGAAGTACTGATCATCAAAAGATGTACATCATGTCCCTCTGTGACATTTCATAAAGAGGCTGTTTTTGTTCAAACTTAAAGCATTTTGCCAAATTTCGTACGTTTTGTTTTGGTCTTGAGGGTAATGATTTGGTACATTTGGTGTGAAATAACTTTTTTTGTTTGTTTATTCTATGCTTTAAAAAAATGGACTCCACGTCAACGATAACTTCTTGTCATTCTTCAATTTTTCAAGTCAATAAGATGATTTTAATTAAAGGTACAGCATCTCAAGAATGGGGGAAACAATTAAAAATGTGTTTTCTCATATATTGATCACTTTTTGGTTTTATTTCAAGTAATAATAAGTTTTTTTTATTTATCTTAAACAGCATTATAATAACTCAAGCACCAAATTAATCAAAATAAAAAAACTCTTCATAATGACATCCCTTAATCATTGATGACACTTCAATAAAAATGTACATAAGACTACTTGATGAATGTTTTAATTTCAATGATCATAGATTCAGAGCTGGAGGTACAGGAGATCATGATGCATTGAGACAGTATAGGAGTGTGATTATCTTTCCTTTATTCTCCTGGCTGTTGTTTTTATTATTGTAGTTTATAGATTGTCATAAATTTCTTTTGTCTTAACTTCTCTTTTCTTCCTTGTTTTTTCTCTTTTCAGGGGTCAGGTGTGATAAAGGCTGGATTTGCAGGTGATCAAGTTCCAAAGTACATCTTCCCAAATTAGTAAGTCATTATTTGTTTTCCCGGGAATAATTGCACAAAGAACAGAGACTCTTCTTTCAATTCTTTTAGTCTTATCTACTATCTTTTTGTTGCCTTCATTCTTACACCGGTGAACTGTTCCATAAAGTTGCTGTAGAAATTTATAAATGACTATCATAAATATATACAGGGGTTTCCGGCTAAGAGCCCGGTGGCAAAACAATTGCCTCTTAGATTGACTTCTTCTTAGATGGAAGGAGAAAACTAAATTATGTAAATTGTGTTGATTTTTGTGATATAATCATATGACAAAATGTAATGATTCCTTTAATATAAATAATATGGTACAAGACGTACGAGGTTCGAATCCCATCTGCGAACACCATGTATTTTCCTTGAGCAAGAAAGTTTACTCCATTTGCTTCATTCAACTCAGGTGTCAATGAGTACCAGCAAGGGCTGGGAAGTAAAACCTGCGATGGACCAGCATCCTGTCCAGAGGATGATCTTGTATCATCTGTTCTGCTTAACACTACAGAAACCAGGATAAGCTTCGGCTGTTTGGCTCTGTCAAGGCTTAGAAGGAACTTTACTATATAAATGATAATGAAGGGAGATAAAACTCATAGGGGTTGAGGGTTTTTTTTAAGCTCTATACAATACAGTTTCATAACATTTCAACTATGAATTCTTTGTGAGAATACTAAAATCTGTTGTTGCTGAATTTAGATTAACTCTCGTATTTTTTAGTTATTCATATGGGTTCTTTTTTCTTAAAATTATCATCAACGACATTTTCCCCCCATTCACTTTATATAGGTCTATAAGATTTAATGATCTAAAGACTTCAAACAAAATTGTTTTTATCTCATAAAATCAATATCAGCAACCAGAAGTATAAACAGCTCTTGCTTTTATTTTTCATCATTCTTTTGCTGAAATTCTGTAAAAAGTTTTAGTCATCTTTGTTTGAATAGAGGATTGCTGTTCATTCAGATTTTTTTCCACTTGTGTCTGAATAAGCAATCAAGCTTCTATTTCTCTATTTCTTCATCTCAGACGTAGTAATACACATTTATTCTTCTTTTTTTGCCAGCATTGGTCGTCCTAAACATGTACGAATCATGGCTGGTGCTTTGGAGGGAGATGTTTTCCTGGGACCAGATGCAGAGGTATTGTATCTTTTTGTCATTTTTTGTTGTTGCTAGCAAAGTGTTCTTTGCAACCCATGAACACTCACACATAGATCTAGTATAATCCTTGCCATGAAACATTAAGTGGAGCATAAAAATCAATCTATGTGGCATTAATGATTCTTTCCCATGAAAATGCGGAAATTTGCGAATTTTGTTCTTTTCCAGCGTATACTTATACATCTCTTAATGTTAAAATCACCTCCATGAGTTGCAAAGAAGCAAGGCAGGGATGAGCGGCTCCCTTAAGAAAAGGCCAAAAGTCTAAAGCAATGTGATAATCTCGCAAACACAGCTTTAATGGAGTTATTGAGTGCTGGTATTAATTCCCGCATTCATTGTTTCGACTTCATTTGTTTCCCCTTATGTCTTAACTCTGTCAGACGATGTATTGTATTGGCTTTTAACATGTTGTATAATGTCCATCAAAATCTTTCGTCAGTATCATCATTAATGTTTTGTCTATTATTGAGGTTTGATACAAACAGGTTTGTACTTTCAGAGATAAATTTGATACCGGTTATCCATCAGATCATTTTACTATTAGCCCACTGCTCAAAATCTCTATTTGGCCCATTTATTAATGACTTAATTGATGTTAAAAGATGAAATTTTAAAGTACATTTCAAAATTTGATCAATACATATGGCTGATGATTTAAAAAATAAGGAGAGTATTGGCAGGAAAAAATAATCGATGAATATGTCTGTACACAGTTGTTGAAAATTAATAAATCCCATTGACGTGATAAGAAATTCATTGCAGTTTTTTTATGTGTTTACCTTTGAAAAAATTGTGAAAATCATGCTTTCACATCTTTTGTCTCCTATCCAGGAACATAGAGGATTATTATCTATTCGCTATCCAATGGAACATGGTATTGTCAAAGACTGGAATGATATGGAACAAATTTGGCAATACATTTACTCAAAGGACCAATTACAGACAATTTCAGAGGAAGTATGTTGTTTTTTAGACAATTTAGAGCTTTTCATGTTTTGATAGGGTTTTTTATTCACACTTAATGATATTATGTGATGCCTTTGAAATAAATTATAAATTGTTAGTAAATTGAGATTTTTCCCCCCATACGTTTGTCATTCTTTTGCAATATGCTTGTTTGCTGTTGCTCATTCTTATATATGAAATATTAACTTTTCTCATGCACAGCATCCTGTGTTACTAACAGAAGCACCATTGAACCCACAAAGAAACAGAGAGAAGGCTGCAGAAATTTTCTTTGAAACATTCAATGTCCCCGCCTTATTCATTTCCATGCAGGCTGTTTTAAGTTTGTAAGTAACAAATTTTTTAAATTTTGGTATTGCCAGATAGATTTTCTATTTTATTACTGAGTTCTTAATCTCTTTTGGAAGTGCTTATTTCATTATAGCGAGTCAAAAAATGGTTTTAAAACTTTACATTTTACAAGGGGGAAAGCAAACATGATTTGATTTCATGTACCTATTTGGGCCAAATTGAAGTATTATGGAGCAGTTTTGAATTGGGTATAAGATCTAAGTCTAAAATCTGCTAATTTATGAAGTGCATACTTTGAGAGCTGCAAACATGCCATTTCTATGGAAAACCCTCTCAAGGGCAGGATACTCAAAGATCATGGAAATTAAGATCAGAAAATAAAACAGTATTTTGACAGGCTTTAAATGATGCATATGTTCTGAAAATACCAGTGCATTAGGTGGAACCAAAATTCAATGAAACCCTACACAACGGTTACATGAGATAATGTTGATGTGCATGTATGTCCTTCAGGAAAATATTTCTGATGCTTTGCACGCATCAGCTGAATTATCAAGATGTCTAAATTAAAGAAGAGAAAAATCCATAACAAAATGGTCCCTCCAGATTTTAACAATGTCATTATGTCAGCGTTTTTCTCTGTTTTAATAATAAGGAGAAGAAGAAAAACATTAAAAATAGTAATCAGCTTTATCTGCTTAGTTAGAGAGCCATTGCCTTATGAGAAAATGAGCACCATTCTAGGATTAAAGCATGGTCTGTACTTTTTGAATGACGATTATTTTTTTTATTGGAACTCGTTCTAGGTTTAAATCTAGATATAAGGCAAATCTTATTTTAATCAGCTTGCTTTTCGAAATGTGAATGGTGAGTACATTGCATTTGTCCTGAAGGAAATGATTTGTTTTTCATCCAAGCAATGTTCATGCAAAATTTAAATGACTGGATCTTGTAAATTAAATGATGATTTGTGTTGTCCACTTTCCTCTGAAATTTATTGTAATTATTGATATGTAAACAAGACATGAGGTATGATAGAAGGATAAGTGATCTTAAATCCTTGAACCTGTGGCACTGCATGGTTTGCAGATATGAAATTCAAGAACCTACCTGAAATGATCTATCTTTCAAATTTGACCTTAGATGATTGTTTCAGCTTTAATTGCCTGAATCTTTGATTTAATGCTTTCTATGAATTTTATTTTTCCCGGACTACACTCTGACCAGTTTAGTTTTTTTCTTCGCCTTATATACTCATGTGCATGGATTTTCTTTTCAGATATGCTACAGGTCGCACAACTGGTGTCGTCCTCGATGCAGGGGATGGCGTCACTCATGCCGTTCCAATTTACGAAGGATTTGCTATGCCTCACAGTATAATGCGTGTAGACATTGCTGGAAGAGATGTTTCTCGTTACCTTCGTTTACTATTACGGAAAGAGGGCTTTGACTTCCACACATCTGCTGAGTTTGAAGTAGTGAAACAAATTAAAGAGGTCAGTCTTTATTCAAAAACAAATTAATATCATTGAATTTGCTTGTGATGTTTCAAAATGTTTTTAAGTCAGCATATGTCGTGCTGATCCCACGTTCATTCAAAACTATGTTAGCAGATCACATATAAGCTTGTAAACATGACATGCCGGGTACATCCCGATAGCAATGAAGGGGTAAAAAATACATTATTGTCTATAATATAATAAGCATGTAATGTGCCTAGAAAATAGATGCCAATGGTGGATTTTGTGTTAAAAAATTCAACCATTACTCTGTTAAAATTCAACAAGCAACGAGATTGTGGTGAAGATGAACTATCATCATAGCTCTATAATTTGTTGACTTGGTCCTTGAATTTAAGAAAAATCGCCTTGAAAACTCCTTGAATTTCAAAGTGAAATTACTGTAGGAACCCTGTGGTAGTTGAAATGAAAGGAAATGATTACTTAACATATAAATAACACAAGACACAAAACCAGCCATGTGCACATCGTTCTGTGCATCATGATTTCATCTTAGATTCAGTTGCGAGTATTTTGGAATGATAAAACATTCAAATTTAAATATCATCAACTATTGTCACAACCCTCATCTGGGAAACTTATAATCGACTGTAAGTTTCCTATCCGATAAGTTGATTTTTTATTTTGATGTCTAATTCCTCATTTTTATGCTTTCATTCCTCAAAGTAGTCAGTCAAGGTAGGAAGCTCTGTTAGTGTAAATAAGACGGAGAGGGTGGGAAAGGGACAGACAGACAGAGAAAGAAAAAGCGTGTATGTGTGACTGTAGTTTACTGATATTGCTCATCCACAGTGGTCTAAGCAAGGTAGGCTTATGGTACATTGGGTTATGAAATAATAGGCTTGCCATGTGTTCATTTCAATTAGTCTGAAAGATTGTAAATCGTGCAACTGGCTATTCCCCTGCTGGCTCAGCAGTACAGATTTTAGGTGTAATGCACACACACGTCCGAATCCATAGGGATATGCGATCTGAACAAAGAGTTGTGAAGTGTGATTGGGTTTACCATCCTTCATTTTCTAAGCTTCAATTTTATGGCTCTGTCCTCTTTAAAGCCTTGGAGGTAGGGCTTATAAGAGTGTGCGATCATTAAGGATATTTAAGTCGGGTTTTTTTTTTAAAGGCATACCAATGTCAGCCGAATGTTTACAGCAAATCAGTGCATGATCAAGGTCTTCCACAAATGTTGGCTGAGATGCTCATACTGACTTAATTCTACATTTGGGACTGCAATTAATTTCTAGTGTTCTTGCAATTTTTTCCCTGCATGTATCAGAAATGTAAACCTTCAAAATAGGAATACAAATTTAAAAGAAACCAAGCAACAGTAATAATTTTATATGAGTACTTCATATAGTAAAAATAATCACAGACATGCAACAGATTTTTTATTGATTGACATTTAAGTAAAGACAGAGTTAGACTAAAACTTTCATTTTTTTCTGCAATCAAAGGTATGCTATCAACCTAGGATCTATCGTTCATCACTTTTTTGTAAAATTTCAATAATTTTTACTCTATATTTCAGAGAGCCTGCTATTTATCCATCAACCCACTGAGAGAAGAAAGCATGGAGACAGAAAAAGTACAATACACTTTACCAGATGGCAATACCATTGAGGTAAATTTATGTTAAACTTGTTCTCATACTATAGTAGTATAAGGAAGTGTTTATGATTTTGAATTCAAAATTACCTTTATGTAAGGTCAAATAAGTTAATCGAAATAAAGGAACAAAATGCTTTATTCCTAGGAAATGCAACTTTTACTTTATTTTACAGCATGTGATTCTTCTAAGCTTTTCTTTGTTTCTGTTTGAAGCACGGGTGTCACTTTTCCGGGGCTGCCCCGGAAATCCGGGTTATTGATTTGGGGAGAAAGGATTTTCCGGATTGAGCACCATTCCGGGTCCAGCACCGATTTTTCGTCTCAAAGTCAACCGGAAAAATCTGAAGCGGAAAAACGAAATATAAATTGGACGACGCTAACATGAAACCCAACTGCTGAACTGGTAGCAGTCAAAATACCAGATTTTGAGAAAAGTTAAACGGTATCGAACACACATTATATTCGGCTTCTATTATAAGATCTGGTAAATTGTAGTTCAGAACTGAGATTCAAGGCTAATTTTACCGTAACGATACCGATTGGCCTACAGACCGACAATGAACTGGTAGGCCTACTCGATTGCGATTACAAAATTTACAAACTTCGATCAAACGAACCTTGGATGGAGTTGGACCAGTCTTTCTTTCACTTTCATTTTCACTTCAGACGCTTCAATCGTTCAGTTTTTGAAATGGAGTGAAATTCTTTTCCGTCTGGATTCTAGATCTATCTGTCAAGTCTACCACGATGCATTTCATTGATTCTAATCAATCCGTGGAGGTGGATAAGGGTGTAAAAAACCGATGGAGGTGGGCATGTCTAGAAGTAGAAGAGAGAAAGGAGAAACAGAAAGAGTCTGATGATGTCGAATTTGGTGATTAGATCTAGAGCAGGAAGATCGACATTCCTAGAGCATGTTTTTGTCTTCCCTGTTAAAAAAAAAGTCCTATGGCTTAATTCATGCATTATAGACTAATTATACTGTGAACTTCATCATCTGCCAAGACTAGCTTTTCTCCCCCACACCCCACCGTAGAGGAGGGTATGAAATATAATGGGACATTTTACTTAGGCCTATACTTGAGTTATAATGCATTTCTACCCTACTACAGATAGAGATATACATGTATTTATAGATTGAATTTTCCTTTTTCTTAAAATTTGTTGATTGTATTGGTACTAATACTAAACTGCAGCATTAATTTGTTATATGTTTTTACTAGACTTTGTTTTTCGATTTAGAAGTATTGTTGCTTTTTAATATAGATTTTAGCGAGAACGTTTGTTCGCTTGCAATGATTGCCATTTATGGATCGCGGATTTCAGGGGTAGCGTTTTTTGAGAAATCAGTTTCAGGTGTAGGAAACTTTTCCTGTGACACCTATGGTTGTAAAGTGTTGTCAGTATTTTCAGATATTATTACTACAATTTCTGTAAACTTGTTTCTGTTAAATCGCCAGAATTTATTGACTTAACTTCACTGGTCCCTCAGCCAGTTACAGCCCTCACTTTCCCCCACTCTTTGTCTTGAAGGCCTGAAGCTGGGAGCTTGATGTCTTCAATGTCTGGCCTGTAACTTTAAACCACGTGAATAGGCATTATGGGAAATCACATTTCTTTTTGAGGCAAATGTCACACTGTGGCATGGTGGCTGAGTGGTTAGAACGTCGGACTGCTGACCGAGAGGTGCCGGGTTTGAATCTAGTCCGTGACCATCGTGTATTTTTCTTGAACAAAAAAATAACTCCAATAACATCACCCCATTAAAGACAGGTTTTTCATTGTCTACAAAATGGTATTGCACGGTAATCGCACCTAACAGGCTGCAAATCTTGCCCTCTGTGTTCTGTTTTGCTGTTGGCTGGGGGAGTAAAATGTGATTGTAAAGCGCTTAGAGGCTGAGGCAATAAGCGCTATATAAATGGTCACTTTTTATATTATCCAAAGAAATTGATACATCAACTTATGACAATATTTATTATTATCCTTTAAAGATGATCATTTTTCAACTGTTCATTTTCTGTTCATCTTTCATTTTCTTCGTAAAATATGTTGAATTATTCATATCAGTTGAAAATCAGCAATCTTTGTTTGATTGAATTATGTGAGAGAATGAAACATTATCCAATTCTCTGTATGTAATTGTTCCTCAAAATTTTATAAGAACGTTTGTCCATGATGTACAGGTTTTGATTTGGAGATCTTTTTGTCAAGTACACATGTGTATAGTTTGTCGTTTTCTCCCCCCAGATGTCCTGGATTTTAACATCATCTCAACTTATGGTTGCTACTGGAAGGCTCAAACTAGAGCATGACAGGCGGCAGAAACTTAGAGAGGAGAGAGAAAAGGACAAGAAAGACGAGTGAAATTGAAAATGTCCAGTGTTGGATAGAGACTGATGGTGAATGAAGAGAGGTTTGAAAGATTTTTTGTATCTGATGTGATTTTTCTTTTCTTTGAGGGATGAATTTGATTTAAGGAAATGTGGTTCTTTATACAATATTTTTATATATGTATATATGTATATTATGTATACGTTAACATGTTCATCATCTTCTCTTTAAATTTGGAGTAAGAAGAGGCTTTGAAACAGGGTGATTTAAGTGAAGATGAAGCATTTTGCCTGAAGTATGTAGAACCATAGAAATATCACATTTTAACTGTTAAAGATAACCAATTCAATCTTTTAGTAGAAAATATCAGCATTAAAAAATAAGCATTGAATTCATCGTTACCTCAAAAATTTTAATTGAATACTGAAGACATTATAACCTTCTCCTTCAGGTATCATAACAAGACTACACAGTCTATAAAGTTCAAGGAAATGTGCTACCTTTACTAATAGAAAGTTCTGTTTTAAAGTTTTAAAGTAACTTACAGGAAGAGAGTATTAGACAAGTGTGTGTCAATACAATTCCACATTATTGATCCTCGAAGGGAATTTGCTCTTTAGCTTTTTAACCGAAAACCTGGGGTTGCCGTAGGAACAACGCCCCAAGTGGGACAGTCACAGGGTTCCCCAAAGGGATTCGAACACGCTCCCTACCGCATGCAAGCCCAGTGTATAACCACTAGACTACTGCGACTGACAATGCAATACAATAATGTGTATTCAGTCAATGGATTGAATTGCTTTGAAAACTTGATGTTCCATGATGGTATCTCAATCATACAACAAGGATACACTCTCACACACACTTCCAGTGGAAAATGATGGCTTATAACACCACTAGAATACTACCGGTATTTTAAAACTATACAGAAATAACAATTCTAATTAGTTTATAAAAATGCAAAATAATAACAAAAGTACTTGCAATGATAATACTAAAAATGACAGTCAGGTGATAACAAATATTATTGTGGTTATGGATACGCTCTAGCTCTTTGGTCTTGTCAAGGCCTAGAAGGAAGTTTACTTTTACTATGGTAACAGCAATGTTAATGATAATGATGGTGATAACGTTACTGAAAGTTGAATACTCTAATATGAAAAGTCATGAAAAGCTCAGGTTAAAAACAATTTCTTCTCTGTCTAACGAAAATCCGAACTGCTAGTGTGTATGTATATATAATGTCATGTTGAAAGGGTTACCTTAAGCAAGCTGTGATTTGCTTTGATGGATTTCAAATTGAATGTTGTTGCCATTTAAATACATTGTATTTAATATGAAGTTCTCTTCTCACTTCTATTGCTGCCTATAAAACCACACATTTTGTTCTAAAACCTTTTCTTATTGAATGCCCCTGCTATCCTGTAAACCATCTGCTTCTGTATTTGGACTACTAAAAACGTATTCAAGACTGCTAAATTCCCCCCATTTATGATATTGATGATTCCCATACCTTTCACTAGTAATAATGTAAAATGCATGTCATTTTATAGGGCAGACCATAATCACAACTTCTTTGATATTGCTTTTGTTGTTGCATTTGTTATCATGTTGTTTGCCTTTGTTCATCTGCCATATGTCACTACAGATACTTGTACTTTACAAACACTGTCAACATATGCTCAGTTTTTTGGTTTTAATGATCAAAATGAGAACAAATCAGGTATGTGTATGTGTGTGGATAGCACTTTAGGGGATCAATTGACATGTGCGATTTGGGTGATATGATTATGAACATCTGCTTGAAAGAAAAACAATTTAATCCAGAGTCATTTTCTGTCTTGCTAGGAACACCCCCCTCCCCCCCCCCCACCTCCCCCCTCC
>JAUEKT010238570.1:0-13352 GCA_031762655.1 Doris verrucosa
CCTATGAACACTGCCATCCTGTAAAGAGAGGGCCTTTCGGTTCAACTTTCCCTGACCTGTTACATACAAAATAAGGGAGAAATTCCATAACCTGGAGCCAGTCGTCTGTTTTTGTCTTCACTTGAAACATTAAATGCATAAACCATCGGATATTTTTAGTTTAGGGGGGGGTCCGGGGGGGACGCCCCGGGTGTGTGAGCGATAGCGAACACACCCTGTGGACTAGCTCCAGGTTATGGAATTTCTCCCCAAAATAATGAACTTTACTTGTTACAGTAGATCTAGTTTTTATGCCTCTTTTTCTTGAGAATTAGGATAGTATAGTGTCGATTTTTGTTTGTGGTGTGTCTGCCATTTTTTAACGTAAACGCAGCATTGAAAACGAAGCTGAGTTTGGTGGTCTCATTGATCTATAAATAGAACAATGGGTGGTCTATGCTTTGCTGACACAGGAAATTGGGTGACTGAGTTGCCAGATTTTCTCATGCAGATGAACCAAATCAGACCTCAAAAGGGGCCAAATTTTTTATTTGGTGTCCAGGACCAAGTAAATGTACTTCAAATATGCATATTATTCTTTCTCAAATAAAAACTGAAAAAAGGAAGGAAAGAATGAAAAAGAGCGAGAAATAAAAGAAAACATTTTAATTTCTTTTTGATTTTTTTTTTATTGAGAAAGACATTCAGACACCCAGATGTAGATATCTAGATATCAATACAAATCTATCTAATAATAAAAATAATGATAATAATAATAATAATTATAATAATAATAATCAATATTAAAGAAAAGGAAATTTATGTAGATCTACTTTTCAGCTCGTTTAATTGAGAAAGAAATTCACCCACCCCAGGGATAGTTCTATTTTATTGATCAAAATAGTGGGATTATGGGTGCATAGTTGTACTTTACATTTGGCCCCTTTTGAGTCTAGTTGGCAATCCTGTCCAATATGAACAAAATAGGGATCACCGAAAACAACATAGGAGTTAAAAAATAGCGTGATGACGTAGAGGTCACAGAGGGCTAAAAATAACGGTACAGGGTGCTCGATTTAAGGGCGTGTCCCAGGCCAACATTTTGGAAGTTGGGCAGGATTTTGATTTGTATTCAGGTACTCAGATACCGGTTTGAATTCGTGATGCACAGTGTCAATCTACACCAATGCAGCACACAAGCCCCCACACCATGACAAGGAGTAGACTTCGTGGGGGAGTTCTCATGCCAATAAGCCCTTCCAAATTTATTTCTAGAAAATATGTAAAACGCAACTTTTTTAGACTAGATCTAGATCTAGCTGTGCATCATTTTCTGTAGGTATGCCTAGGTCAACCTTTTGCACTCAAACATTCATGCCATTATATATATATTACATTTGCACACATTATAATTTTGTGCAGATAGAAGGAAGCAAATATGCATGCAAACTTCCTCGTTCGATGGTTTTGACATTCTTTGCTTCACAAGGTTTCAGCATCAATTTTTCATTATTTAATGTTTCAGCCACCCTTTTTTCTGACGTAGACGGGAATAAGTTGTTGTTTACAACTCTTTATTGATTTTCCCCCCTTCTTTCAGATTTACTAAGTTTCATTTTTGTTCACACATTTATAAAATTATTTGAACCCTTGATTCAGAAGTTTCATTTGAAGAGAATAATTTTGAGTTTGAATTTGATAAGTTTTAGGTTTTCTTATATAACTTGTCCTTTTATTTATGTTTTTCAGTCGATGGTGGTCAGAGAGCTGTCATTTTTGACAGATTCCGGGGTGTTCAAGAGGAGGTTGTTGGAGAAGGCACACACTTCATTATTCCATGGGTTCAGAAGCCTATCATCTTCGATATTCGATCCAAGCCCAGAAATGTCCCAACCGTTACTGGAAGCAAAGGTGAGTTGTCTCTCAGATAAAAAAGCGATTTGAAGGTCACAGGAAGGATAAAGTGGGGAGAGAGAGAGAGAGAGGGAGGGAGTTGTTTTTTTTTCGAATTCAGTCCTTACCGCTGGTAAGTTGTTTCATCAATTGATCATTCAAAATTAACGTGCATCGTAGGCTGGACAGGCAGAGGAATCAACTGAACCATTACTATAATTTCAATTTTATGAGTTAACAGTTACGTGCTACTTGTCTGTTCACGTTCTTCATTCATAATTATATAATGGGTTGATGTGTACCATTAGTCATTGATTCTCATTCCTGTCGATCCCTCACCAGATTTACAGAACGTTAACATCACCCTGAGAATTTTGTTCCGCCCCCAAGTGCCGGCTCTTCCGAAGATCTACACCAACCTTGGAGTTGACTACGATGAGAGAGTCTTACCTTCCATCACAACTGAGGTTTTGAAGGCAGTTGTGGTGAGTGAAAGTGTCTGCCAGTGTTATGTACATTCTGTACGGTGGACAGGGTTTTACCTCGAAGAAGAAAAAACAAACGAAATGTGCATTCTATCTTTCTTTAAAAAAAAAGCGATAGGGTTGAGGGGGGGTGGGGGTGGTAAATATGGCATTTACAAAGCGCACATGTCTCACGGCTGTTTACAGCTGCTCTTTTAGTTGAGCGAGGCCCCAAGCGCCACTCCCTGCTATCAAAAAAAAATCCATGTTTATTCCTTATTAGGATTTCGGCAAAGAATACAGCAAAGGACAAACATACTTCGGCATACACACACACGCACACACACCTCCACACACACACACACACATAAACATATAAATATATATATGGAGATGTGAAGGCATGACTTCGTATTGCCTTGCAAATCTAATATTGGTGTGTGTTAAAAAGGCTGGTGTTCTGCTTTCATCGGTCATTCTTTTTAAACCTATGGATTTGTTTTGCCGTTAATGCTGTTCAATGGTTGACCAATTGAGACAATTGCTTGTTTCTAAATGCATTTCATGCCTTGATACAAAACACTACGGACACGGATGCCAGCCTCACACTTCCTCTCTTTATAATTACTCATCTTATTTACGTCTTTTGAACACTTGTACAGGAGAAATCTCATCATGGGACATACTGATACCATTATAAAACATAATATTATTCATACCGATCGCAATTTCAGTACAATTTTTTCGTGTTTTGGTTTGTTTGTGTTTGGTTCTTTTGGTAGATCCTCCACCCCCCAACCCAACACACACATAATATATGACACTGTTCATTCAAAAAATGTTGGTGAAACTGAAAACCGCTAGTACGTGATTGAGTGTGGTAGTTATACTTGTAATGTAATAATTCGGCACAAACAAGGTGAGACAACGCAAAAAATAGTATTACGGGTAGTATTATTTGCATTTAATTTATACACATGATTGTATTAAATTGTTTCTGTTGATTGAATGTCTGTCTTTCGTTGCCTTCAGTGATCCTTACGAGTATGATGACGATCAGAACAGATAAATTTACGGTGCCTAGTTAGTATTAATCAAGTAGTTAAAAGCGTTTTCAGTTAACAGTTGAATGTTGGAATCAGAGTCACTCAAGAAAAATATTCATGTTGACTCACAGAAATGTGACACAATATTGATACTTTCAGTTTGATGTCAGAAGCCTCCCGAGTATAAAGAAACAAAAATGTTTGAAATCGTATGTGGGGGAACATTGTATTTTGGTAATTATTACAACATTGGTAACAAATGAAATTTGCTGTACTGAATTAAGGAATAGGTCCCGTGATATGCATTCTATCTTCAAAAGTAAAAATGGCAGAACTGTGCAACTTTCTCCACATAGTAGAGTGAAAGACAAGCAATAAAATGATTGTACTAAGACGTGATAAAAGTATCAGATATCAGGGGTTAAAATCAACTAATTTCACTACATGAGTTAACGTGACCTAGTTATGGCGCTACTGGCGGTTTTCCCCGTGACTTTGCCTTGACAGGTGATTTATCGCTCCTGGCGAGGAGACGTCAAGTTTAACTAAAATGCCGATTTGAGAGCGTTTCAAACAGCCGTGAAATGTTTTTTCCACCTACGCAAATTGACTTAAAAGCCAGTCACAAATATTTGGCTATTTTTGCCTTGCCTAGAGCAAGAAAAAGTGTCATGTTTCCTTCCTTTGGCAACGCTTGACTAGACCCATACGCAGTTTACTCGGATTATTCCTTGGAATGAATTAAAAGACGAAATGTCCGTGTGGTCTGTGGACATTAAAGGCCTTCTTTATTTTTGCAGAAAAGCGTTTATTTAGTAAATTTTCATTTTTATTTAGCACACGCCTTATCTGAAATGTTTGTGCACAAAGTAGACAGTTAAAAATCAGATGCTCTCAGTACAAATATCTACGCAAGCAGCATTTTCCACCTCCCTTCGACCTGTACTTCTATCACCAAAAATTGGAAGTTCATTTATTATTGCGTATAGAAGATATGTACGGTCATTTGAATGAGTGTGACGCAAATACATCATCACCGTCGGGTAACATAGTCGTATGTGTCTCTTTGCAGTTTTGCACATCTGACCCTTTTCCCCGACGGTGACGACATGGCATTGAAATATTATAACTCAAAACAACAACATGGATATCTTATTTGTTTATAATCAGCCTCTCATATATTTATAATTTTCCACTTGTGCGTTTCCACATCTCGTAACAATTCGTTTTTCTCATTTCTTCAGCCATCACTGGGGGTTTAGCTCGCCTTTCCTCTGGCCTTAGAGCCATTTTTGCTGGAAGTGTAGTTGGGGGAGCGATTGGGTAAGTTTGAGATGGGTTTTTTGTTGTTGTCATGCTAACACTGTTGAAGAGCTGTTCTCCTTTCTTTCACACTACTGTGAGCATAGCCTACCAATGAAATTACGTGAGGTCACGTTCAATGGATACGGCAAATTTGGAATGTCTTTGCAGCTTACTTTGGTTTGAAGTTTATCTTTGGACGTTTACGTCTCCTCTAGTAACCTTGACGTTGCCTTTTCTATTGAAAAACAGATGAAAGATGGGGTGGAAATATGCTTATCCCAATACTAAAAACATGTTTATTCATTCCTTGAGCAAGAAAATTTACTCCAATTGGTTCATTTGGCTGAGGTGTAATTTAGTACCAGCAACGGCTGGGGAGCAAAACTTGCGATAGACTGGTATCCTGTCCAGGGAAGGATTTGATTTAGCTCGAGCTCTATGGGTCTGTCAAAGCCTAGAAGGAACTTCACTTTTTACTTTATGTCGCATAAATATACTGGCATCGCTACATTTGTGGTGTATACGGCAGCACAACCTGACCCATCACACCTGGGACCCATGGCAGCCAAATACCAACACAGGCACGGCTGCATGCCAAGTGCCAAAGAGGCAAACTGGCTTCCCTCACAGGGGTTGGAGTTAGGTGGATGGTCGTAATTCACACAAGAATCATCACCCCATGCAAGTAGTAAGGGTTAATTCGCAGGGTGGTACTGGCGTGTTTTTGGATAAGAATATAGGAATGAAGCCGACCTTTCGTCACTTTCATTTTTCTCCTTTCCTTTTCCTCACTCAAAGCACTGTCAGTTGATACTGGCGAATTTTTCGGAACAGAAGTCCTATTTTTGGCTGCATCACGTGACTATATCAATTATTTTATTTTATTGTTTTCATGAGTGTTGAAGTTTTCTGGTTGTGGCCTTGCTGAAAATGGCTGAAACTGATGAGTTTCCAATAGACAAGCAAGCCGTCCACGTCATCTTTCTTTCCCCGTTTCCTCCCCAGTTCCGCTGTTGGCCTGGTGGCCTTTGCCTTCCTGTCAGCGTACGGACTCACACAGCAGGAACGCCATCTGGCAAACATCGCCTCCAAATTGGAGGTGCAAAGGTGAGAGGACACTACAAGTAAATGTACCTTGAAAAGATACAAGAAGAAAATCTCAACTAACAACAAATGCTCTGTTGTTTGTCTATTATATATATAAACCAGAATGGTACGCTTGATACTGTTTGGTTATCTCCTCTGTTAATATTGGACCGATTTACATGCGATTTTCTCTTACAATCGCCATAAAAAATATGCGTGTAATAGGCAATTTTGACTTGACTTGTAATTGTTGCATTGCGACATTTATTTTTGTGAGTCTTCCCATTCTTTTTTTAAATGAAGTAGATCTATTTTGGAAAGAAACGAATGGAAAGTTTGATATATTCTGAATCTAGAGTAAATTAAGTGAGGTTTCTTTTGTCAATTTTATTTCAACTTTAAAAAAAGTATTTATCATTGGGTACAAAATAAGGTTATTTGATTGAATTTGGACTTTCAATTCAGTTGAATTTGTTTTGTTTTGTTTTATTATTATTATTATTATTTCATTGAAGTGAAGAGGTGTTAACAATTACATTCAATTTATGATATGTCATGAAATGCCTTTCAGTTTTATCAATTCCTAGAATGCTCTCATTTCCTGGCCTCCTTGAGGAGGTGACCTGAAAGTCGACTTACACATGCTGTTCTTTTCATCTTACGCAGGTACATAGTGGGAGAAACTGCTTTTCACCAGACACTTGCCGAGGCCCTGAAGGAGCAAAATCAGATGGAGAAACTGCCAGTGCCAACCTCCTGATACCACATCTTATTTTCTTTCTTTTTTTGTTTTTTCTTCTGAGATTTATAGGATTTGTTTGCAAAGCGTCTTCAATTTAAAATCTGCTCATATTGAAATTCGATAGATTTGTTTGCGAAACGTCTTACAAAAAATCTTTTCATAATAATTTCTGGTACTAAAACGTACAGTTTTTTATTTGCTAGTAATGTTCTCAACAAATAATTCAGGAATTGAAAAGACATTTGATTAAATGTTCCAAAAATGGAATTAATGCCTTTTGTAATCAAACCATTCAATTCAATCCAGTGAAAATGACTAATTGTGAGGATGAAATTGACTTAAAACCAAAAGAGTGTATAATACTAATAGGAATAGACCATGGGCCCACTGTGATCCCTCCCCTCCTCTTGGGATTTTATACAACATTTTTGTTTTGTTTTGATTAGTCTACCTCCTAAGGAAGTGATCTGAGCATATTAGTGTTAGCCACTTGCAAGTGGAGAGGATCAATTTTATGATGGTGAGGCGGATGCCAGCTTGTAGTCCGTGGATGCGTTGTGAGCTTGCCAATGGTGTTGATGTTCTAGCTATATGAAAACTCCCGCTGTATGCTTGTCCTTCATATTTTACGTCTAAGCTGATGTGACCTGCCAGGTCTAGTGGCTGACCTGGATACTCAATGAGCTTGTGCTTAGAAGGTTGCAAAGGGGGAGGGTTTGACATCTGTTTGTAAATGTCAAGGGGGATGGTGTTGGCCTGTGCTCCAGTGTCGATTTTGACCAGTACTGGTCCCGATATCCGCGTAAGCAGCATTCGGTTGATCTTTTTTACTTGGTATGGCTGCAATTAAGAGAGTGTTGTTTTCTTCTTCTTCTTCCATGACATGGACAGCTTTCTTTGGTTTGTATTGCTGTCGCTTTTCAAGGCATATGGATGTTGTTTTGTGGTCTTGTAGCGGCTAGCTAACAAAAACAATAACAAGAGTTGAAATTGGAGGCAATCGTTGTGGTTTTGTTGTTTTAATGCCAAGCTCGCGAGCTGAAGTATTTTGAGAGAACAAACACAATGAGAAGAAAAAGAACACAAAAATTTAGTGACGTCACAAGACAACATAATGAAAGAGTTTATCATTAGTGTGGTGTCATGTGATGATGGCCACAGTCTCATGGGTGACAGCTGTGTCTATGGCAGATTCCATAGTTAGCTTGTCACCCTCATTGAGCAGCTTCTCTCGGACATCTGCTGATTGAATGCCAGCAACGATTCTGTCAAAACAAGTGAATGTTTAACTCTACTAAGACAGTGGTAAGACTATTGTAAAAAAAATAAAAAGTTTATGATACATCGTATTGAAGAATCTGTGGTGAAAGAAGCAACTAAATGATAAACACAAAGCCCGAATAACACACCAAAAAGCACACAAAAAAACAACAATAAAAACAAAGCACCAATATTAAACTCGTTTAAAACAGCGGCATATATAGAATCAATGGCGAAGGTAGCTAAATGATGAACACCCAAAAAGATCCAAAACAAAATAAAATAAATTTTAAACCCTCAAGACAATTGTATAATTGAAAAAAAAACAAAACTTCTTGAAAGTTCTTGTGGACTTATTTGCAATCATTTTATAATAACAGCAAATGTTAAATTCTCATGAGATCGTGGACAAACAATTGTATACTGAAAAGAAAAGTTCTTGTGGTCTTAATTGAAATTATAGGACCGATATGTCTCAAAAACTGTAGTGGGGTTAGCCTGTGAGGAAGGCGAGTGTGCCCCTGTGGCTGGAATACCATTTCTGACGTCCCAAATGACAATGTCACCTATCTTGTCAGGTTCCCAAGGTCGGCCTCACATATCACTTCATACTCATTGCACAGCTTCTCCGCAAGGATACACTGTTCACAGGGAAGGTTCCTCAGTTTGTGAGCCATTGTTTTTCCATGTGTCGAATTGATCTTCGACAGGGGGCTCACGAGGATTTAGCAATCTTTGCCGTGCGATAGCATAAAGCCCATCGTCAGTAGACTTGCGTTTAGAACTAGATCTACGTGTACTCTTTCTTGTCTGCTGCATATATACATAGATTGGATCTGCAGAACATCCATCGGAAGTCTGGCAGAACTTCAAGTGTAGATGATGGTAAAGTACACATACTTCAACTGTTGGCATGGTCAGTTCTGTTTGTCACTTTAAGATGTGCGGTGGCGAATATTTGGGCTGGTATGTCGTGGATTGCATTTTCTTCCATACGACAGTTTTTGTTTCTCCCATGCATGTCTGGCAGCAAGCAATTTCAGTTTCATATGACATCTCCCCGTCCAGTTTTCCGCTCACGTCCTGAACGACTAACCCTTGTATTATATGTGTAGTGTCTGGACCGTGTTTCTTGATTTTTGTTAAATGACTTCAGTTCTGTGCATGTTAACATGTCCCACACAATGATGTTTGGAATCAGACACACATCATTGCAGGTCTCTTTCCCGGTGGGATTATAGATAATGCGTTCCGTTTCCGTTGGCTTTAACACATGTATAGCTCAGACTTGCCAAACCCAATTTTCCAAATTTAAAATTAGTGGAAAGACAAAAAAGAATTACTAATCCCTCATGATAACGTACACACAATGAGACCAGGCATGTGAGAACATATAAATGAAGATAAAGTATGAAGACTAGATCAGCTATGATCATCTTAATTTATATGTCGGACCAATAGCAATACTATCGAACTTACCTCCAGTGAAAGATATAATCCGTTTAAATCATAAATGGTACTGGATGTGACCAAACCTCAATTTGCAAGGCAGGAGAAGAAGTTAATCAGGCTATGCTAGTAGTCACTAGTACAAGTGTTCCAAACTTCAAAATGCAATATCATACATAAAATTTATACTCATACATTTGAAACAATTATCCAGAATTATCCACAGTTCACATTATATTGCTATATACACTATATATACAGTAAGACCTAAGGCTGACGTTTTATTCTTTCTTGCTGGCTTGGCCAGTCTGAGCATTATAGGCTGCACATGCCCCTTTTAAGCCTTTCACTTGCTCCACAGACATGTCAGCTACATTAAAGTTAAATAAAGCACGAGGAGGCTCTCCAAGCTTTGGCATCAGTCTTAATTTCCCTCACAGCAGAAAACACACGCTCGCAATGAGCACTGCTGTGCATGACAGTATGCAATCCCAACGTGAAATTGGCAATGGCACAACATTTCTCCTTTTTCATCTTTATCCAGAATTCATCCATGCGGATGTCTACATCACTGTGCAGGAAATCTGGTACACAACTTTGCACATAAGTAAATTCTTCCAAAACATTGTCCAAAGTAACAGGTGAATTATCAATATTTAACAAAATTGGAAACTTGTTGGCCAGTAACCTGACGTCTGATGGTGAAATTGAAGACAGATTAGTAGTAGGATCAGTCGCAGAGAATTTTTCCAGCACATCGTTCCTTATAGGAAGAACTTTCATCCTGTAGTCAAGAACAGTTTTGAAGAAAGTCTTAATGTCACAATAACATTGTTTTAACTTAGAATTTGAAAGCCCATTGATATATTTATTTGCAATAAAAGAAAGGCATTTCTCACCTATGAGAATCAATGATGACAATCGGGAATGATGAAAAAGGAGGAAAATCACCGCGCAATGACGAAAGAGGTTAAACCTCAATACTTTGAATCATGTAACATAACTTACTATACAATTTAAGAGCAATATATGGAAAATGATGCATTTGGTCCACAACTATAAACTCTACCTATGCGATCTAATTTAAAATTGAAGAAAAAAAAATTCTTACCCAAATAATGGCATGAAGATGCATACAGGAATGGAACTGAAGTGTTATCTCTGTAATTAAAACCCTCTGCCTCTTCTTAGGAGGTTTTTAGGTCCTCCTCTGGTGGACAGAGTCTGATGCTTTCTTTGTCTGAGCTTGTAGAGATTGTTGCACTGCTCTCTCTCTCTCTCTCTAACTCTAACTAGTTTTGCACTGGCTTTTGTCTGGAGTTTCGAAATTTTGAGGTCTAAATCAGCCTTTGCTTGTAATTGTTTCTGCCTAAAAACTTCTAAATGCTTCTTATACTTATAAAATGAATTCTTAACAGATCTGACAAGGTTGGGGTCAATTGGTTGGTGGCAGACGTCCAAAAAAGAGGAAACTTAGACGGAAACTCGAAAATGGCGGATTTCCGCCAATTGGCGGAAGATTATCATCACTGGAGAATATCTTTGTCTGCCTTCATGCGATAGGGCAAATGGTACTGAATGTCCTCTATTTGTTTGTTGCCAGCAAATGCTGTCAGATCAACAGATCCGTGTCATCAACTGCCGAAACAGATGACATTTTTGGAGCATCTGCCTGATTTTTAGTCAAGTAGGCTTCCATTGGCTTGATAGCGCACCTCAAAAACATGAGGTACAAGTAGGCTTCCATTGGCTTGACAGCGCACCTCAAAAACATGAGGTACAAGTAGGCTTCCATTGGCTTGATAGCGTACCTCAAAAACATGAGGTACAAGTAGGCTTCCATTGGCTTGATAGCGTACCTCAAAACATGAGGTACAAGTAGGCTTCCATTGGCTTGATAGCGTACCTCAAAAACATGAGGTTCAGGCGAGTCGACCTTGACTGCAGAGCCTGAAGTATGTTCTCAACCTTGGTTTTAGAAAAAGCACTGAGGTCAGTACTAGTACTCTTTGTTTCTGCCTTACTACAGAGTTCCTTAAGAGGACCCCAGTTCTTTTTTGAGCCTTTCAAAGCAAATATGCCTATACTCAGCCATCTTGTTGGGTTGTGCTTTAAAATGTTGGCCTGATCTTCTTCGTGATGAAGCTCCTGGACGGTGTTAATAGACGGGCTTGCATCATCAATGTCTGCATCTCAAATTCATCCATCTCTAACAACTCTTCCTCTTCATTTTGGACAACGTTTAAATTGCTCACTCTCCTTTCAACTTGTTCAAGCCGTAGCTTTAATAGTTCTGATAGAGAGATGCCCTCCCTTTGGACACACTCATCTAATTTCTTTCCTCCATCCCGTTTTTTTTTTTTTTCTCAAGCTCAATATTTCACTGAGCTAAATCTAGATCTAAATTTTGATACTTGAAACTTTTGTTGACTTAATTTCAAATTATTTCAAGTTACTTGCATTGAGCATTAGATCTTATATTTGTCTACTCGCTGCAGATCTACACTACATCTACATGTAGTTGGCAATTGTTGCGACATAGAACAATGAAATGCATCACACTTTCAATGCACAGTCGACTTTTTTTTTTATACAAACATGGTGCACCTTAGTTTAAATCAAGCTTGCACTACTCCACATCAGTGCCGGTCTCCTGTGGTTTGGATAGTCAACTCACTATTGAAGTCTTCAATGTATTATTAGATTTAGATTCATAAGAAGACGCGTTTACTTACCTTGACACACAGTCAAATAGTTTTATAAACTGTTTAAAGTCCGGGGTATCGGTACCAGAATATTGTACAAACTCAGAGCTGCCAACCAGATTCCATGGGAAAGTGTAAGGTCGATGGGAAAAAAAAAAGTGTATAATCAGGGGAAGAGGTGTACAGTGCTAATGGAAAATGGTAACAAGCCCAATTAGTGGGCTTGCTTATTGGCTATTTTGGGGTCAATACTTCACTTTGTGATAGAAGCATGACATTTGGTACACAGAAGGGCCATACCAAGAGATTTAAGAAAACCCAGTGAGCCAAAAAAAAATGTCCAAGATGGCCACCAAAAATCCAAGATGGCCGCCATTGTTCTTGACAATTTCTAAATATCTCAAAAATAATTAACATTTCTATACATGTCAAAGAAAGACAAGTGTAGAAGAAGAAATTTGACACTGATTCCCTTGGTATGGCCATTCTGTGTACCAAATTTCATGATTCTATCACAAAGTGAAGTATTTTCTCAATAAGCAAGCCTACTATCAGCGGATGTTCGGCTTGCGTACGCTTAAGCTGTCCACGCCCTTGGAACAATCTCTCTCTCTCTCTCTCTCTCTCTCTCTCTCTCTCTCTTTCTTTCTTTCTTTTCCTTTTTCTTTCTCTTTCTATCTATCATTCTATACTAGTAGTGGTAGACTCCATGATATTCCACACAGCTGTAACCAAGGGTAATCATTTCGAAGGCTTTACTATCATTCTTGTTAGCCGTTTATGAGTCTATTTGTCGGTTTAATTCGTATTTCTTCCCTTTCTATCAAGGTGGATTGTTCTGTAGTTTGGTCACATTCATCTTGTTGGTTTGCCGCAATCCACCCTCTTTCTCGCTATTCTTGTCATTAAAGGGACTCAATAAAAACTATGTCGGACATCGTAATAGCGGACGGTATTACCTCCCTTCACTATATTAGAAACCCGAAGCGATAATACAAATTATAGTAATGTACTTGCAAAGGTTCCCTTCTGCGAAGGGAATCTGAACGATAATTTATAAAATTAAGCTAAGCCTGGATTTTGCGAAGTCCATTCTCGAAAACCATGCAATCAAAGAAAAAGAGAGCAGTCTCGATCTATAATGAATAAGCTATTATCAGCTATTGAAAGTAGACGAATGACATCAATGAAACGCCTAGTGGATCCAGAATATTATGCGTGGGAATAATAATTATTGTTAGCCGATCGTGTGGAATATCAAACCGTTTTTGCGATTACTGTAAATGTAGTCTTCGGGGCTAAAGTTAGGGCATGCCATAACAGACTACCACACTCTGGCGCTGGCCTATCGTGGGTTAATTGTGCGGCAAGGCGCCCAAAGCTGACCGTCGTAAATATATAGTATGCTACAGCAGGAAGTGGA
>JAUEKT010239677.1:0-13290 GCA_031762655.1 Doris verrucosa
TGTTCTAACCAAACCCAGATTCAAATACAGTAGAGACCGGCTATGTATCCGTTCGTCTGGAAACAGCAAATATGGCCTCTTAGCCGTAACGGACAAATGCACGAAAGCTGAATTCCCTGCTGATCTGAAAGATTCCTGGCCAAAACATTTTAAAAATATGAAGAGTGAAATACAAATCATTTGTAAAAGCACATTTCAGTCTATCTACACAGCAACGTATAGATTCATGAAGATTACGTGGACAGGCATATGATAAGGCCACACGTAGACACAAGTATAACGGCAAGAAATTTAAATCTATGTTTGACTAGATCTTGTGATATATAAAGACTAGAAACATTTTTAACCCCGCCTTACTCTTTACCTCCACAATATATTTGATACTATCATGCAACATGCCAATTTTCGATGTAATGTTAGACAATGACTGAATAAACTTGAATTGAATTGAATTGAGCCAATCTTGGCCGCATGTGTTGATAGAGAGGGATTCGGCCAGTCACTCTGTGGCGCTTTTGATGCCTGGATGACAAAATGCAAAGTGTTCCCGGGGGGAACGATAGGGAGAGCGAAAGGTGATGGGTCTGCAATCTAAGGCTAAGGGTGAGCAAGTAAACGAGTGAGAACTGGATGATTGCTTGCTCCATCTGATGGTGTAATATGTAGATTTGTGTCCTAGTACACTAACAATGGACATGTCCTGGACACATCAAGCCCTTGTTTTAACCACCTCATTTCTACCTTTTCATGGATTAGTTTCTGCTGTTAACAGGAGAAAATGGATAAGACATAAGGCATTTTTGCTGACCAAATATCATTTTAGACTTTCTACATGGAGGTCTATTTTTAAGTTAATAAATTTTAATGATGGTTCACATTGAAAATGGCCAAGTTTGTGAATATAGACAAAAAGAAGCTTTGAGCAAAGGAAAATGAAAACATTGGGATATATAAATAAGTAACAGTGAATCGTTAATATTGGTCAGAATTATTTCATGCGTTATAGTGGTCTCCACCTATTGACCTGCCTCTGGGGTGACAATGAAACCGGGTTATTTAATTAGACGTAGAGCTGCCCAATAGGGAGGTAGCATAAGAGTTAATGCAATGGGCCTCATTATTGGGCTCTCACAACTAAATGACGATTGCCTCCTGTAATGATGAGTCCACCCCATCTAAACATGTAATAACAACAAGGCAAAGTGAAAAACTCGAAGAGTGTTTACCCACATTTATCCACGCCATCTCTCCTGTTACGACCCTTATCTGCGCAAGGGTGATTAGTCTTGCATCATTTTATGACGACTGGTCTAGCCCTAGCCCGTTCGTGTAAAGTCATTTTGCCTGTAATGCGAAGTGGGTTATTAGGCGGAGATTACTGTAATTGAATGTAGATATTGTAAACGGATGATTAAAAGAAGGCTTACAACTTTATTTCAGTGACGTTTCAGTTTGTGCTTCCCAAGTTCCTTCTTCCAACTCCACTCACCTCATTGTGTATGAGTCCAAAATGAAATGAGACTACTCTGGCTGTTGATCGTGGGAGTGTCTGCTTTGTGTTCATCAGCGTCTGCTGGATATTTTTCGGGGCTTTTATTTTTTATTCACTCAAACGTTTCATATAATTTTTGGAAGGGCATTTTTTCCCCCCCATTTTGATTTTTTTTTCATTGTGAAACACAACGCTTATTTGTTTTTGTTTATTATTTTGTTGCCATATACCCAAAATCGATTCTTTGTTTTTTTTTAAAGGTATTTTGAATTACGTTTTTAAAATAATTATTTAGCATTACAAATTTTAAACTACGTAAATAATGGGGAAAACTGGTTTACTATTATATCTTTATTATTTGAAGTTGGATGGGTTTTATTTTGAAGAGTCATTGAGACGCAGCATTCATAGTAAATGTATCAAAAGTGTGGCTGAAAGTTATTCTCATTATTATATATACTTGTCATTGAGAAGCAAATAATACGTTATAATATTACTTATTCATGTCCTGATGACTCATCTAACTTTGCTAGTCGGTGGAACCTCTGCATGAATTCTTGACTCTTCATGTATAGCCTACCCTACAATTGCATCAATTATTGTATATGTACGGATGAGATTTTAAATGTGCTTGACAATTAATTGTATTATATTTATGAGAAGTGCAAGCAATATTAGACGCATAATGTCTTCATGTTAAAGGAAATAATATTTTTGAGGGGTCCTTTTTTATTGTTCTTTTTTTCTTAAAAAAACAACAACAGATGTTTATTACTCAAGGCTTTATTTTGGCAATACCAAATGGCCATAAATCGACATATAATTGTTTGTCTTTACTTAATGATTCTTGTGTTATTATTGTAAAAACATCTCATTTTTGTCAGTTTCTTGATAGATATTTATTTACAAATCGTGTGTTAAAATGACCTTTCCTTGTGTTTGTGCCATAAGTGTTTCTTTTAGGTTTGTTTGCTGTCCATTGAAAGAAGCCTCTTTCTTACGTCTTTTCCGAAATGGATCTTGTTTCCTGCAATCAAAACAGTACAGTATTTTAGGCTGTGATAAAGCACCGGTAAATTTTTTGTTAAGATTTCTTCTTCAGTTTCAGTGCTCATGACTATAGTTTATTTTTTATATTTTAATGTGTCTTTGTTCCTTACTAATTGATTTTTGGATTAGCAACATTCTTATGTTTTTGATGATGACTAGAAATTTTAAAGCGGGAAGAAATGAGATTTGAACAAATTTATTCACATTGATTAAACAACTTTATTTACATGACTACCTTTCTTGCTCCATGCTGACAACAATTGCACATACATTTTGTGGTGGATTAGTAAACAACAAGCATTTTAGTTAGTCACACTAAGAATTATAAGGATGTAGTAGTAGTTAAGTAGTAGTAGTAGTAGTACATCGCCTTATAATGTCATAGTAATAGTGTTTTTATAGAGAAGTGTTGATTGTTCCTAATAAATATCATGAAATGTAAACAGAATTAATATTACGTACGGCTGCACTAAAAGGGATGTTACAACTCAGCCTTGACTATCAAAGGTAAAGATGATGCTCAAATTTCCTATACAACTTGATATTAATTCAGGAAAGAGGAATCTATAAGAGTTGATTTCCTCGCAAATTTGAAGGTATTGTGTGAAGGTTTGAACATTTAAAGGCTTGCCGTAAGATTCTTTCAAATTCATTGATCTCAGATAGTGGTGCTTGGTCACCTGATCAGTTGCTCATGTACAAAGGCTTCCAGCATTGTCAGAATGACAGCGATGTGTAGTGTGCTAGACAATAAGGAAGAGTGTTGCCATGTCTGTTATCAATGTTACACTGTACAAAAGAATGACTTCGCACAAATTTATCTCTGCTTTTCTGACATAAAGAAGTATATTATTGAACGTTAAGGGATTTAAGTGGATTTTGGTTACAAACAGGTCTTTGATTCATAATCAATGAACTTTTATAGTGATGGAAGATATGTAGAATCTTCCGAAGCCTCATGATATTGTTAGGTTTTTCATGCCTTTCAAACACTGTTGACATGCCTTGAGGTATGGAATAATAGCCGTTCAACGAGCAGTAATGCAGGCAGGGGAAAGAAATATGAAAAGCTATTGATAAATTTCAGTGGTGTGACATTATATGTATGCTTCCAAACCACATGATGTCAACCTACATTAGCTCGCGATGTGAAAATTTGTCGATAGACATTGCTTTTTTAACAATTGTGAACTTGAGGGCTTCACTAAAAATGACCAATTAATTTATTTCATATTTGGGAAAAGCGTGATTAAAAATTATTACCAACCCTGTATTTTGCTATCTGACAGTGAGACTCATTGGTTAAGTTTTTCTTGTTAAAATCTAGGTGCTCTCATATGTGTTACATGTTCATAAAAACCTTCTTCAGTTTTGTTTTCCTTTTTTCCATTTATTGTTCAATACATGAGAATAGAATGTTTGTCTCATCTATCTTGTACTAAAAGAGTGAGAGTTCATTCTTTCCCTTTTTCCTTTTAGACATTATATATTTATTGTTTGTTTTTGGGTTATTAAGAAAAAGTGAGTGAAACCAGGAGGAAAAGAGAAAATAACTCTTGTTTTATTTTTGCAATTTTAACTTAAAGATTTGTGCACAAGTGAGGAGATGTTTATGCCTGTGTTCAAAAATGCCTTGGTCGTGCCAAATTTTTCAGTGAAAGGAGATAAACATTTGTTTCCAATTATTGGATTGTTTGCTGCCACTTTTATAGGTCTATTTCTTACTTATTCCGGCATCCAAATACTCTTTTTTTCCTCTCTTTGCCTCCTCTAAATTCACTCTGACATAATCACAAAGGCTTCCAATCACGAATGGTCAACCAAGTGAATTTCACTTTGTTTATCAGAGTAGTGGACCAGTCTTGGACACATACAGTTTTGAAATAGTTAGCATCATTTTCTTGTCAGAAAGAATTAACTCTAAGTGATAAGGGGCCCCAATGTTTGTCAAAATGTTTTTCCACTTAATTTGTTGATATTAAAAACTATGCACATTTGCATGGCAAATGAAATGGAAGAATAAATTTCCCTTTTTATTTTCATTTTATTATTATAAAATCCTTTTCAATCTAGGGAAAGATCTTATTTTCTCATCTTTACATAGAGGGTTCTGAAAATATCACAAATATATTGTATAGTTTAATGATCTGCCTTAGGGATTTTGTGTTTACATGGATTTTCATGCTTAAGGGGTCTGTGCAAGCTCAGCACCTGATGCAGACATAAAATTGACCATGTTGCATCTTTCTAATTTGAATCAAAACTATTTGAGATGTTGGGAGGATTAAAAAAAAAAAGTGGACCATATTGTATTAAATAATTAATGACTTGTAATGCACTCAAAGGCAGGTGAAAAACATCTGTTTTAGCTGAACTAAGAAAATTGTATAGTTTAAGATGATTTTATAATCCACATACATGCATTGCAAAATGTCTCAAATTGGCGTTCCATAGATAAATGTGCAACATTCTTTTCAACTCATGAGTCTAAAATCAAAAGTCACATCATAAAGGCATATTCAAGAAGGATGTTTGGTTGTGCGATATGTTTCCCATTCGCTTCAGAGGGAGAGAGATAAAGGGCAGAAGTATTGTTGCTTTTTTTTAAGTTGTCACTTTGTTGAGCCACGAAATTGAAACATTTTCATGTTTTAAAAAATCGATATTCAGATTTTGCACACAATTGTCCCAACAAGAATTGCATTTTATGGGCCTTAGTCATTCTATATTGAAAGTCAGACTTAGGGAAAGCTTCATATTCGAATCAAATGCTTTCTTTACTCATGGAATAAGATAAGAGATGATCCAAGATGACTTTTATAGTGCATAAAAGAACTGTGAGCCTTAAATTATAAACAAACTTAATATTAAAGGCACAAAGACATTATCTTAATGGCTGAATGTGTTCCGACTTTGTTACTTTTGATTTATGACTGATCCACTACCACACTTTTTCCGACTTGTATTTGAATTTGCACAGTTGAATTGATTTTCTAAATGATTGTCACTGATTTCTTCAGATAAAAATTCAGTTTGCAGGTATGGTAATAATGTTTCACTGCTTTGACTTTTGTAATCCTTAGCCATAATGTTGGTCTTATCATTATTGTTATTATTGTGAAAGAATAAAGGCAGATGATACACTGATAAACTGTCTTTTGAAAGGGATGTGGTCCACACACAAAAAAGGGGATGGTTTTCCATTCTTAATTTTTGTTTCTAGCCTAGTTGCTGCTGATTCTGTGATTATAATGTTCTGTCCAGGTTTCTAAGTGAAGTAATTAGCACTGTTGACCTTTTCATATACCATATTTAGGAATGCCAAAAATCTGAATAGAGATGATAATATTATAGTCGTCTTCCGACGGTTTTTGGCCTCATAATGCATTGTCATTGAGCTTCCATGGAGGGTTTTAGATCGGTTTTTACAATCATGGCCAGCAGGAATAGTCAAGGATATGGAATTATATTTTCAGCATTGCTGGATTTCTCAACCTTTGATAAACCTTTAATCTGATAAATCTTTGCGCTAATTATGTATAGATTTGATCATTGCATAAGTTCTTCACAGGCTCCTTGAGCATTTCCATAGTCGGCAAACAGGCCTGAAAATAAAGCCTGTTGAAATACCCTGTTCATCTAAAATTTGATGCAATAAAATGAGAAAACTAGTGGCAAGTATTAAAATAAATGAAATAAATGTAAATTATGGTTATCTATAGTGCAACGGTCCTGAATTTATGACATTCAAAGCGAGAAAGAGTTAGAACTGTTGTATACATACAAAAATGAGAGACAATGAGTGACATCATTAATGCTGAAGGGAAAATGTTTATTAGTTTCTATGGGCCAAGTTTCCTCTGTACAGATTGTTTTGGCTTTTGTATAATAGTATATGAAATGTATATTTTTTGTCAAATCTACTTTTCTGCATGTAAATAAATGTTTTGTTTTCACCATTGCTTCCCAAATCATTGCATGACTTCCCATGTAATACTATGTTAAAACCCACACATGAACTCTTGATTAATGTTTCTGGGACCGTCTGTTCACTTGAATTTTCCTGTGCCTTATACCTCCCATGTGATGCCATGTTGAAATGTTACCTTTACAGTCAGATGGCCCAGTGCGATACAATTTTGAGGAAGACTACGACTTTCTCTTCTATTACTTTTACTGTGTATATTTAAAGATATTTATCTAAAGATCTTCTTATTGAATTGATCAATATTGAGCAGGAAATATAATAAAAAGGACTTACAGAAGTGACACACTTGTTAGATCTTTATGTCACTAAAACGATATTAACTCAGTTTATTTTTTACATTCTTTGTCTTTTCTTTCTTTTTTTCTTTCTTTCGTTCTATTTTTCTTTTGTCAAGAGCAGGTGTTGCCCTCTCAGAAAACATCCTTATGTTTCATTTGTGTAGGGGTTTGGTTTTGTCAATTTCATTATAGAGGAGGAGGCAAAATGTTAAATCTTGTGTATGGCTGAAAAGATATTTGAAAAGGAAGGTGTGGTTATTATTTTTAGCCATTCTGAGGAAATATGGGATGAAGATGGGCAGGAGGCTTTAGTTACTCTTTGTATTGAAAACGACTATGCTAAGTGACACAGACCGTTTACAGTTTATCTTCATGTGCTCATGAGAAATGACTTTGGTATAAATGACTTAAATTTAGAAGAATTCAGCTTGTTTTATTTGAGTCTATCACTTACTGTCACGCAATGAATTTGTTTGCTGTTCTCCATTTGAATTTTCAGTTGACCTTCTTCTGCATAAAGAAGTTATTTTCAAGACTAAATTTTTGTATTTCACTCTTTGTGTTCAGATTTATATCTGCAGACGTAGAAGAGAGAAGAGAGGAGAACATCAGAATAAACTGTAGACTCGAATCATTTTCATATTATGACGTTTTTTGTGAAATGCTGAAATGGGATTTCTATTGCTAGCAGTATTTGCGACTTAATAAGGCTGAATAATTGTTCCTTTTACTGTGTTTATTGCCCTTCCTGTTGCATATTCAAGTTTGCATTTCTTTGTTGAAGATTTGAAATGAAGGGATGCCTTGTGTGTGACCAATATGATTGATTGCTATCTTTGGAATCGTCTAAGTTTTCCATCTTATCACCCGAGCAGGTGGAGGGCATTCCTTTAGGTTCCTGCTTTGAAAGAAAAACCCACCTATCTTAAGTTTTTTTTAAAATTCACCCTCAGCTCATTTTGAATGTCGTTGTCCTCATCTTCATCCTTATCATCATGATCATTATCACCCCCATATTCATCATTATCACTACCATCATCATCACCATCATCATCATCATCATCATCGATTTTTCTTACTTTCTCATATTAAAGGCTATGAACAAGCGCGCTCTTCAGACCATGATAATCAGTTTCACTGAAGAGTATCCTTTCCTCTACATTTCTCCACGTCCCTTTGCCTAACACTAACTACTCCTTTGCCCATGACCGGGGGAGGGGGGAGGGTGTTCCATTGTAGCAAGATGTGCTGTGATGCTGCTTATTTGTTTACTGAGCATACGCCCAAACCACTGCCATTGTCTCTGACATCTTTATTTTTGTCGTGTAACTCTGTCCTTTGTGAGATTTCTAAAATTACTTCATTTTCTCAGCTCAGATGGGAATTACTTGCAAATATCCATTGACAAAGATATTATGCACTTTTTGTGTACCTCCTATTGCAGTACTGCAAATCTTACTTTAAATCTTATATCAGATTTGATGTGAGTTGAAGAGCCTCAAATTGACTTGTAGATTTCATTCACAAATCATGGCGATGGCTAAACATTGTTGGTTTGCCCGCACTGCTGCTGATTGGCCCACTTCAGGGCTTTTTCTTCTATGAAATCTTTTTTTTTCTTCTTTTTGTTCTTCTTACTGCCTTCTATTCTTTTACTTCGCCCTCAAATGACTGCAAACAGTAAACGGAGTAGATTTCAAATCAACAAGCAACAATGTCGGGCAAAATCCAAGGAAAGAAACCAACCATTTAGACTTGTAGAATGTATGAACACTGTGTAAGTCCTTTGATGCTTAATAAAAACACTAGTGCCCAATCCCGTGTCTGAATGGTAGTACGATGAATTCACAAACATTGCTAATTTTTGTTGTCAATTTCTTATAATAGTTTGAATTTGTGAAACTTTTTTTTGCAACTTCAACCCATTTGCTCATAATGTTTTTTGGAAGGCCTTTTGTTTTGGTAGTTTTTTTATTTCTTCTTTTTATGGTATAAATATTTCTATTTAAATCTAATATGTCCATGATGGTTTTCTTGTCTTTTTCTCGTTTTTATGTTATGGCTATGTTATGTTTCATTTTCTTTTCTTTTTTTTTTTGCTCGTTTGTTTTCTTATAGTGATGTCAAAGGCAGGACTATTTCCTAACATCATCATTTTCACGATACTGGCAATACCCTCTTAAGTCATTTAAGCCATATTGTTTATGCATGTCGGTGATACCTTGTTCATTATAAGATGTGAAATTAAAAATCTGTTATCACTTTAAATTTCAAAGTAATTGGGCTTTGTCTTTTTGTTCATTTCCTCTTTCTTGCTTTACTTTCGCTGTTTTTTTTTTGTTTTTGTTGTAGTCGTTGTTGTTGTGATGAAGCCAAAGTCACTAGACAAGGATAGACAGTAATCAGCAGTGGCATGTGATAGAGATGCACTGGACATAATAAGCTGCGAATAATCTCAGCACGCACGTATGTCGTAATAATAACACCATTTTATAGCTTTTGATTTTTGTCTTGTTAACCAATCAATGATATCTTTACGTCTTTCATATCTACTTTTCTTGTATATTGATTTCCAGCATGATGATATTAATGACAGTCTGTCTCTCTGGGCATTGCATTGTCTTCCCTTTCCCTGATTACTATCACATCCCTCCCCTTTGTTGCCTGCCTTTCATGGTCGCAGTTGTGGTTTTGTGATTTGATACTTGTCGTTATGCTCTCCTCTTACTCTTTGAAGAACATGTATTTAGAGTTCTTATGTATTATGTATCCTAATTCTAATGAAGATCAAAAACCGTCGACAAAACTTTTGTTATTCACAAAATTGTGGAGGGGAAAATCCCCCCAAGACAGGGAAAATCAGTCCTTGAAAGAAAGTACTCCCTTGTGGTTTATTTAAAATGACGTCTCAAAAGAAAGGAAACAACTAAAGTGAAGGCATCTCGTTATGCTTCACTGTAAAAGATTATTTGGTTGCATGAAGATAATTTGGATAGCACAGTAAGACCATTTATATGATTCATATGCTTAAAGATCTTACAGATTTTCCTCCAATTCGAACAAGCAGCGGAGAAATGCAATCTAGAAACTGTTAAAATTAAAATATGTCCAAACACATTTCACCAACTTGACAGCATTGCATTGAGATATAGGTAATTAAAACATTAATGGCTGAACTTGCTGCAGTCCATCAAATCAATCATTTTGATTGTCTTTTGCTTGTACTTGTACATTACGGCGAAGTGCTAAAGCCATCTATCTAAATCTGGCTTTGAAATAGACTTTGCTTACCGATCTCAGCAAATTAGAAAGACGGACAGGCAATATTAAAGAATGCGTAAAATGTAGAGCAAGTAGTCGTAAGAGCAAAGAGCCAAGGAGACAAAATCCTGAGGCAAGCCTAGAGTCGGAGTGATGTGAAAAGGTACACTAGTAGTTAGGATGCCAATTTCTTTCTTCTGACTTCTGATTTTGTTTGTTAATTCAATGTAGCCATTGATCTCATACATGTTGTGGGAGGGACAACTAATTTTTTAAACGTTTATATTGTCTTCCATAAGTAAACGACGAAGTAGTGAAATAGCCTCCTAAGAACGAAGATAAGAAAGATGTAGACAGAAAAAATTTTGACACAAAAGGGGCTTGAACCTATGACATCTGTGTTGGCACCCTCTACCTCGCCACAAAGAGAAAGTTGGAAGATAGCCTCCTCTGTGTGACCAAGTCAGAGGGTGACGACACAGAGGTTGCGGGTTCAACATTAAATTTTTCCGTTTTCATCTATGCATCTTTCTTGTCTTTGTTTGTATGGGGCAATTCAAATACATGTACTTTGTCATTGACTTCTTGTCTAAAGCCCCGTGCCTCACTGTTGGTCCATGCTTATAGAGTGGCATCTGGTGATGCGACCATGTTTCCCTTCCTGTGTTGGAAGGTCTTCTTTTCTGTTTCCCTTCTACCAATTTGTTATTTTTTCTTTTCATCTTGCTGTTTCATCTTGATTTACTCTGAGGTGACCTCAAATGGTCAAGGGCGTAAGTTTCAAATAAACAAACAACCCCTCCCCACCTCTTCAGTGAATACAGATAATTTTGTTTTAGCAAAGCAAGATGATAACTGGAGCCTGCTAATGATCAAAGAAAAGCTCTTATTTGCCCTTGTAGTTAGGCCTACATTACATTTTTAATCTCTTCTTTTCATTTTTGCTGTCAGTTTTTTCTGAGATAGTCACTTTGTTCTGATTGAAGCAGCAAAATTGTAATAACTGACTTCTTTATTTAGTTTAACTCCATGCAAGCTAGGTCTATTTGGGTGTTTTGTTGTTGTTTTATTTTGTTTTTTATTTCAAGACATGCTATATTGTACTGGTATTTTTTAAACTATTTCCATACTGTCTCCACCTATAGTATGCGTTGTGACATAGCAGTAGAGCATTGAACTACTGTCTGTTACAGACCTGGTTTGATCACTGCAAGTAAACCAATAGTTTTGTCTCATAATAAACAAAATTCATTCCTTTTTCAACGTGGGTGACGATCGGTGGAGGTTTGATTTGAAAATTCTTTTGCAGCATACAAGCATCCTATTGATTTTCACCTGTTGTGCATCACGTTTTCCTTTTGGGATGAGATGAATTCCATCATTTGGGACCATTAACTTTTCCCAGATGTATTGGCATTTAGTCTCACCTCTTCTCATACACATATATATGATATTACGATGTTGACACTGATTTTCACCTTTTTCAGACATGTAAAGTAAATCGACACTGATTCTCACAACCATTCAGACACAAAAGAGATAAAAGTATCAGCACTTATTCTTTCACAACTAGACATACCCAGTATGCAATATTTTGACTCTGCTTTTCACCCCCCTTTCACACGTTTTGAAATAGACATAATATTTTTTCACTGATTCTCACCATCGTTCATACACATATATGCCATATATAGCAGCATCGATTCCTCACCCTTCTTAGACAGGTTTTAATATATCATCAGTGATACCATGAACTAACGTAACTGACATTTCAGTCATTTTAAATCAAAGAACTTTGACCACTGTATTAAACCTAGCTCAGGTGACGCATTACCATAATTTCTGTATAGTCTTAAAATGGAATGGATATAGTCATGACAAAACTTGCAACCTTGTAGACATGTGTGACCAACGACAGGAATTGAAATTTCACTAAAATGTCAGTATGTTAGTGGGGGTATCACCAATGATATATACCATGTAATATCTCACCCTTCTTAGACTTGTATTGATATATTGGTGCTGATGGGATTTTCTTCTCGTAATATAATTATGCTTTTCAAAGCCCGTAATAATTAATCGATCAGACTTAGCCTTTTATCTTTCATTTGACACAAAGAATGTCTTATCTTGATCCAAGACTCGTTGTGCTGACCCTGATTACTGATGACATCTCAGTTTTGCCCTGCCTGGGGCATCAGTTGCATCTGCAGACCCAAAAAATGAAGCCGAAAAGTTAATGACAAAAAGTTACTTTTCTATTATTATATTGAATTTACTATTGATAACCAAAAATTAACCTCAAAAGATATTTTGAAGTGCCTTACAAATTTCTTCATTTATAGATCGGTTGATCAAACATTATTTCCCCTGATTAGTGTATATCTTTTCAGGGTTGTTGTTTTTTTATCAGCAGCAATGTTGTAAAGCAAATATATTGCAACACTAATTATGGGCATAGTGGATTCTGTTAAAGTGCTATCAAAATTATAGATGATAACGGGGTGACCACAGTTGCTAGCCCGGCAATGATGCTATCTTAGACCAAGATGCGAAACAAGCAACTTGGATATTTGCTATCCCTTTAAGAGAATTTTGTGTTCATCCCATTCATAGTGTCCTTGGCCTGTCTGTCACTTTCAGGTGAAATTTTTTTGGAAAAAAAAAATGTTCATTTTTTTTATTGCGAATGTGTACTTAGCTGTTTGAATGCTGTAATATTATTCATTTGTATTTTGAAGATCAAGAGTATTTTAAGTCAAAATTTTTTTTTTTTTTCAATGAGTTTCTTTTGTAGATTTTGGCTTTGCTCAGTGTTATGTATGTTTATAAGGCATCTAATAGCAAACAAGAAAACATTTCTTGCAAATAATTTGTGCAATGTCATGATTTTTTCCCTTCCATAGGCATTGTGCTCTAAGGCATTGCTATGTCACAGTTGATAAAAAGACTGCCACAATTAATTGATTGACCAAACTCCTAATCTAGTGAATGGTGTCTCTGTCAGAAGGTCATAATTCTACAGAATTTCTCTTTATGAGTTTCTGTTTCAGTGACCTTGAAATCACCCATAATAGACCATGATAGGTCTAATGGCAAGGTAACGGAATGCAATGGAGGTTCAAATTTGAGCTTGAATGCATTTTACTGTTTGTGGGTTACTGTTTTGGACTTTTTAGTGTGATTTTAACTGGGTTTTTTTATTGTGGGGGAGAAGAAAG
>JAUEKT010240787.1:0-13285 GCA_031762655.1 Doris verrucosa
ACGAGTACTCGATGCCACGATGTGTATCAAAACATCGAAGGTATTGATACCGAGTACGCAATACCGCCCAGGCCTAACAATGAGGCTTCATCTGATTAACTCCGAGAAAAGTGTGTAAGGTATTTTTTAAAATCTAGAAATATCATAGATTTTAGCTTCTTACATGATATCCAATAGTGGCATTGTGAGACAACTAAATGCTGAGGGTGTATTTACACTGGTAGGTGTTTTTAATAGAAAAAAAAGGAATTGAAATTGCGGAAAGCCTCAATTGGTGGGGACAGAGAAAAGGGCATCAGGTTTAATTTTAATCTGGCAAATCTGAGCTGCAGGCTTTTTGGGTATTTGCTGCTGGCACTCAAACATGAAACAAATCTAGTAATGATGACCATCACATCTTGGCTTAGGCAAAGTGCTGTTCTGCCTCAAATTCTACTGTTTACGACTTTTTGACGAGCAACAAAATGTCAAGCTTTGTCCATTTAGCATTTGAATCCATTCCTGTACCTTTACCTATCCTGTAGCCCGGTTATCAAGGGAGCATCACTCGAAGGCTTTCTGACCAGCTCTCTCCACTCGGATCTGATGTATGCCAATCAGACTTGTCCATTCTTTGATGTTATCCTCCCATTTTTTCCTCTGTCACCGCAGTTTTCTTCCTCCTTTTACTGTGCCCTGTAGTATTGTTTTTACAGGTCCTGATGATCTTGTGACATGTCCGTACCATTTTAAGTTTTTTCTTTTCAATGTTGTCAGTAGATCTTCAAAGTGCCCGATGGTTTCTTTGATTCTTCTTTTGACTTCTGGGTTTGTATTGTAATCCTCGTATGAGATGCCTGGTAGTCTGCGAAAGCATCTCATTTCTACTTTTTATATCTATTTTTTCAATTGCTGCTATAACAATCCATTGCCCATAAGGTTACACAAAAATTGGCATAGCCAGGGAACACATTAATCTGATCTTGGATCTGATACTGATTTTTTTGTCTTTCCAAATGGTTGTCAGTTTGGATCCATAACATTGAGGTCCAAAGACACTAGCCTGACAATTTGAAGTCTCTGCTATTTAAAAACATAAAATGCACAACATTAAAAAGTGCACTTGAACTTTTCAGTAATACCAGGTAGATGATGATAGCATAACGTTGTAATTACAGAGTGCAAGTACTATTGCTCCGAGTTGCCAATTGTCCATTCATTGTTTTGCGGGACTGGCCAGCATTTCCACCCCGTGTTATCAGTGTCAGATTTTGTGCAAGTTTGCATAAGATTGTTTTGTTCTTTTAATATGTAGTGGTTTTTAATAAATGCTGTAGACATGTTCATGCACATGCATACATAGCTAAATTTGACTTGCAGTTTCTTCCTCGTTTTTGATTATTATTGATGATTCCGTGTTGATTTGGCAGCTGGGCAAGTTTGCTCAAATCAAGCACTTCTTTAGCAAATATGGTTTATTGGTGAAGTTACTGGTAGAAACATGGGGGTATCAAATCCGCTGACTTTATCCTTTGACAATTTTTTACAATAGTTTTGATCTTACAATGCATCCTGAAAAGTGCAACATACATTATACTCTAAATTAATTAATTGTTAATAGCTTTTATTGATTTTAATAATTCCATAGTTGTCTTCTCTATAATCTGAACTATAACTTCCTGTTTCCTTATTCTTTGACAGCGATTCTACCTTGAGTTAATTTAATGCTCATTTTAACAGACTAGAAGACCAAACAATAACATTTTAGATCAGTATTTGATAATAAAAGCATGAATATTTGTTGTAAAAATATACAATATATATATTTAACTCCTTTATTGTTAATGCATTAGAAATAATACTTTCTTTTCATCAATTCTTTCTCATTATATTATTAAACACCTTTATAAGCATTCTTATTAAGGAAAAGTTTTGAAATGACAGTAAATCAGTAATGTGTTCATATTTCATTCAAAATAAGTACAAGTATTCATTTTGTTCCTTAACTTCAAAACAGAATGGACATGAAATAGGTTATAAAATGTAGTCGTCACTAGACTATCACTTTGAAATTTTGAGATGAAATTAAATAAAAGCACATATGGGGGCAATTCCTCATTACATTTAATTTGTTTTATTTCATAGCAGACCGAAAGAAAAAGATTTATGAGTCATCGAAGGGTAATTTTGGCAAGAGAGCCACTTTCATCTTCGCGTTTGCTATATTGAGCAATTTTAATGTTAGGTTATCATTTCATCATTCTTTTTGACCTTTAGTCCATTATGTTATGACTTGAAAAACAGGCAGTAAATTGTTTATTGAGTCCTTTATCTTAATAGTGACTTTGTTATGCTCTTTAGAGATGACACAATTCATACACCCACCAAATCAAAGGATATTTTGGAATTTTTCTTTTTGTGTTAATTTGTTATGGGCATTTATTTATTATGTGTTTTGGCTGAAGTTTTTTTGTTTGTTGCTGTTGTTGTTGATTTATTTGTTGTTTTTTGTGCTGTATGGAAAAAAACAAAACAAGTTTCAATGTGAGAAGTGTTTGAAAATTCTATTTTTATAGGTTACAGATATGCTCAGTCATTGGTGATAGGATTCAAGGGATAGCTTACTTCTATATTTCCTTTTTAAGTTGAACATTTTTATTGCTGCTTTCCTGTGATACAATTTAACTGGGTCATATATTATAAAAATGCATCAAGCGCTTTTTGTTAAAGCTCATTCACATTTGAGTTGGCAGCATTGACTTACAAGAACATTTTGATTTTTTTGATGTTGTGTCATCACTCACAGAACATATTTGAGATGGTTATTCCGAGGTGCTTTTTCTGCTTGTTGAGTGGTTTCACCTCAAGGGCGTTTAAGTTATGATTCATTGATTTTGCTTTTGTTTATTCAGTTGTCATCGTCAATTTCTTGTAATGAATATTGTCAGGTGCCACTACATCTCCCTTTTAAGGTGAATTTTTTTTACTCATTCAGGTCTGGAAATGCTAAGCCCTTTTTATACCTATTGAAAAAGTTCACTGCTTGTGAGGGAAGATTTATGAGCATTTGTTAAACCTGTCTTGACATCAGAGTATCTTGCATTAATTAATGTCTATTATTATTCTATTATATCTTTTCTGACCTTTTATATGAACAAATGTATTTAATTTGAATAAATTTCTTTCAGTCACCGTAAGACTTTGAAACATTTAGTCTGCTTTTAACATTAGTCATATATATAGGTTCCAAATTACAGTCAGTCATCATGAACCAGGCCTGAAAGAGTAAATATGTTCTTTTGTTCTTTTAGGCATCTAACTTAAAAAGCTTTTCACTGTGTTGATATACGATATGTTGCATTCCTTCCCTTGCTTCATTTATGTTCTCCCATTCGGTTTCAAGGAATCAGGGAATAGCCAGGTAACATTTACCACAATCATTTGATGCGCTGTGCTCCTATTGTTCTCCACCTTTTTTTTTCTCACTGTCGTTTTTTGTTGTTTATTTTTTGTCGTGTGGTTCCTCCACTGCATGGGTGCTGGTACCTTTCCAGTTCCTTTTTATTTTCATCCACTTCATCATAACACCAAAAATTTTCAGGAATCATTTTTTTCTCATGACTTTCACCCTCACAGTAATCCGGGCAGAGATAAAATCTAATGAAGAAGGGACTCTCCCAGTGCTATAACATTCTCATTTTGACTCATATGAAGGAGGGAGGACAATTTAACATTGAGACAATGAAATGTTTAACTGTACTAACTTGACTTGTCAGTCAGAGGTGGTTTAATTCTAATGTCTTCCTTTGTCATCAATTTTCCCATCTCTTTGTTATTTTTTTATTTCCTTTCTTTTAGACAACTAATGCTTTTTGTTGGGTTTTTTTAAAATTCCAACATCTCAGTTGCTAGCAGATGACTATAGTCATGAGATTTAGTGGGGTTTTTGGGGTGTTTTTTTTCAGAATGTTCCTGGCATTTCATGTTTATTTATTTGCAATTTAGGCAGATTGAATGTCACAGAAAGAAGTTATATCATAACTTTCACAGTTCATTAAGTCGTACCCAACGGTTTCTATCTATTTTTTCTTCTTTTTTTTTTTAACAATGCATAGAACAAACCATGAGTGAGATATTTCTAACCAAACAATAATCTACTGCATTCGTTTTCCTCTTATGAAGAAGGCTACTGTTAAAAACTTCTGTGTGTGTGCATGTGTATGCGTGCATATTATTTTGGTGAAAATCTCAAGAATTTCATTCTTTTATATAATGTCGATTCAACTAAAGGAGTTTGTCTAAATGATGCTTGTACGTTTTACCACTCCAAAGTTTTAGCTACAATACAGCATCGTCAATCTGGGGTCTATAGTACTTTTTAATTTGTTTTATTGTTTGTTGACAGTTTGGGGAGAGCTAGTGGGGACTGAAGAGAGATAAAAAGTCTTGAGAAGATGACTTTGACTACAGACAGTATTGTGTAGATTTTTGGACTACAATATTTCAAAGTCTGTTCAAAATAATTTCACTGGAATCCATCGAATCTTTATTGCTCAAGTGAAGTGGACAATTTTTTAATTTTCAGGGAAAATAGTTTCAACGTTAGTTTTCAAAACCTTACAATGTTGGGTAATACTTGGTGATGTAATGATATTTTGCCTGATGAATCATGGTATTGTAGAATAACAGCCCTTGATGTGTCATGAATTTGTGATCAACTAATTCATTCACAGTGAAACTAATCATGTTTGTTGTTTCCATTTACATGTTAGCTGTGCTGAGCATGGATGTTTCTAACATCTGCAATGTTTATAATACAATTTACAGATGTCATCTAACATGAGTTACAACTAAGACTAAGAATCGCATGAAATTTTGACGGCTCCATAGGCCTACTTCAAATAATGCATAGTACTGTAACATGTCCACATACCTTACTGTAAGATGTATTAGCTCACCCTTGCATATTGTGGATTGTACAATGTTAATTACTGAGATTTGCAGTTTGAATGATATAATGACATGTGTGACATGTTCTCATAACCAGTGTCGTTTTGCATCCACCCCTCTAGGTGATTGGGTAAAAAATGGAAATTTGAGAAATTCTTAGAATTTCAATGCCAACATATATTTCCCTCCAAGGCCCCCTTTTGCTCCCAATCCAACTCCTTTGGGTTTTCTCTGCCCAGTTCCTTTAAACCCTCATCATCCCTTTTCTGGGCATCATTATCCTACCATCCAATTTGTGCTCAATGTGACTTAAAAACAATGTGTTTATAGGTTTTAAAAGTAAATTAATATTAGTGTTTTAATGTATAAAGTTATAGGGAGTACAAAAGGGAAACAAAGAATAAGGATTTATTAGTAAAAATTAGGAAAAGAATGAGATTATATAGCACCAAAAGTTGAGTCACATCATCATTTTAGGCTTTTTGTGCTTTTAGTTTTAGCTGAAAGCTGTCTGCTTGGGTCGGCAAGGCAAAAAAAGCTTATTGGGATTAGCCTGTCATCGAGGACTTTCTTATGGAGCTACTGTTCTACTTTTCTTTCTTCAAAGCTGTAAAATCAACCTTGAGATGCTGTCTTTCCATCCTGCTGCTTTTTTTGTTACACATGGTAGTTTTACAGACCGTAGTTTCTGTAGGTCATGAGTCTTGGCCTCTAAATATCTTTAGCTTTTTTTTACAATTGCTATCTTGACTCTGTCAGACTTAGATAATGCCAGGAAGAGTGCATGACTTTCAGTGTGTTTTAATAGGCTAAGTACCCCAACGTTATTCGAACATGCCCACTTTTTTTTTCTTCATTTTTAGGGTCATTTTTTGTTCAAGTTATTCATTTGGTTATTTGGGGGGGTTTTTTCTTTCGCTTGTTGTCTAACTCTTTAAATTCTTTTCTTTTCTTTTTTCTTTTAGATGATTGTTTTTGACTATTACCCTTAACATCGGTAGTCAGGAAAAACATTTAGGTTCTTATTTCACTGAACAAATTTGACTCTGTGGGATACCAATCATTCAAATGTTACTAAACTGAGAGGGCTCTTTTCCTCTAAGGCTAGAAATGCAGTTCCTTTCAATTTCATGGCTTTATTCTTTTGCTGTACATTTAGAAAATCAATGGTTTTGATTTTATTTCACTGATCATTTTAGGATACCGCTCACACTTTTATTCACAATAAAATTTCCAATTTCCATCTAAATTCACCATCATCATAATTTGTCAGTTTGTCATTATGCCATCATGGTATCACCTTTATCATATCTTTTTTTTTCAAGTCAAATTCAAATAGCTTCATCGTGTTGTCCTTTTTATTTTCTTGTTTGAAGTTAAATACTATTTCCTCATTTTCCAAAAAAGAATGCATTATATAAGATATTTACACACTCCTTGACATGGAGGTCATGATCAAAACATAGTCAGTGCCAAGAAGGATATATTGAGAAAATGAAAAATAGTTGACTCTGTGCACAATGCAAGAAATGGACACAAGAAAATCAGATTTTGTCCAAATCTATTAAAGCCATAGTTATACGTTTTTTCTTAATTTTAATATCTCATTCATGCCTTAAGGTGGGTTTTGCATGTTTTGATCCTGACCTCTCCAGGTATTATTATATGAACATGATATACCGTAATATCTTACTTGTTATAAATTGTCCTCTAAACAGAATCTTGCATACATTTTTTATTAACCTTTTTTCATGATTCATTTACAGTTTTGATTTCAATGATAAGAACAATAAACCTGGGAGATGGTTACTATAACAAACTAGCAACTCAACTGATGTGAGGGGTTCAAGAATCACACTGACTGTGTCGTGTGATTGATGCTTGTGATGACTAGCATTTTTTTAAGGGTTGGGGGTCTGGGTGATGGACGTACCTGCATTTGTTTTTTTTTGTTTTTTTTTTGGGGGGGGGGGTTTCCCCCTCTCTAATCCTTTGCGCGTATGGGAAAACAGAAAAGAAAGGCTATATATATTTATGTTTCTGTAATTTAAGACAATAGAGAGATAAAGAGCGTCTATCAGCTTTATTAACATGATGATAGTGTTCTCATTATACCAATTTAATGTTAGAAAACTGTATTGGATGGACTGAAAAGAAGTGGAGCAAAATAAAGAGTATTTCAAGAATTTTTATTTAAGTGTAAAGATGATAAAAGATCTATTGTTCTGACAGTTTCTACATAGAATAAGAACTCCATATGTACACTTTTACTTAAACTCCGTGCCAGGGGGTCATCACTAGTCTTTCAGGTGGTAAAAAGATAAATCTACAGGTTTCTTCCTTTTGCTCAGTCTCCCATTGACTTCTATGAGATAGATAAGATATCATTATTGATTCGTAAAGGAAATTCGTTTCGGTCCCACACACACATGGAAGATAGTTACAAGATAGTATCAGTATCGGGTAGCATTACAGGGTAACAATACATACTTATATGTAACACAACAATTATATAAACATACATCAATTGCGAATAATCTTCAGGAGGGAAAGGGGAGTGGATACCAAAGAAATGAATTATTTATGTGGGTTTTTAAAAGATTCTTTTTTAAAAATAATGTGGCTAATAAGAAGTTGGCAGTGACTCTGATATCCTGACATGGACTGCTGATCCCCCAGCAATGATTACTGAACTAATGTATTCACCCCAACCCAAAGATTTGTTCTTTCATTCACCACAAGCGGTTGGCAGGTCATGCTGGTGGGTCTACTCCTTTCTTTCCCTTCAGGAAGATTTTTTCTTTTCCTCTTGCTTTGTCCTCTCCATTCACCCTGACATGACTGCAAATGCTTGACGAGATCAATTTTAATTAAACTTACGAACCTCCACCTATCAAAACTACAAAGAATGAAGACAATGTCATTTTCAAGGGACAGCATCATAACTTGAGCTTCTTAAAAAGTTTTTAATTCTCAGATCATGCTCCCACACATCATATAAATTTACAAAGATTCAACTTTGCAAGTAGTGATGTTCTACATGGAAGAAATCTTAATTAAAGTTGACCCATACGTTGCAGGCATTTAAAAACAAATTTTCATGCTTGAAATATCTTAAAGTTGCCAGCCATTAGGTTCAATTTTTTTTCCCTCTTTTGAAGATGGTCAAATAAAGTCAATAGAAATTTGTTTTTGGCTAGCGCAAAAGTAATTTCAGTTTCTATTTATTGTTTCAAAGGCGCATGTTTTAAAAATTGTTTAATAATTCTTTTCATTAAGACTTAAATTTTCAATCACCCTTTCCGAGAAAATCTTATTCACAATTGGCACCAATTGGATTTAAGTGAGGCAAGAAGGTTTTATCTAGCACAGGATGTAGACTGCTGTGCTCCGATCCTTCATGTGTCTCACTCTCTCCTCATTGTTGAGCTTTTGTTTTTTGTAATTTATTCTGTAATCAGTGCATATACATGTCATCTACACACTTACATGGATTGATTGACGTTCACTCTTTCAGGTACTTCGGTACTCACAATCAGACTGGAACAAAATGAAGCAAGAATTGGAATTGAACCACCAGGCCAGTTTGCTGAACAAAGAGAGGGACTGGAGCCTCCTTCTGGCTGACAGGGACAAGAAGATTTCCTCGTTGTCGGAAACCAGCAGGCGACTGAAAACAACTAATGAAGACATGAGGATGGTGGTGACAGAGTTTGAAAAAACCATCTCACAGCTTCAAGGTTTGTCTTGCTTATAATGCCTTTACATGATAATGGTGTCAGACCCAAACCAAGAAGGTCGGAAAAAGCAGATTTTACTGGAGGCGCTGAATGTCACTCAAAAGTGAATTATGAAATGAAAGCAAAATGTCTGGTTGGGTGAGGAGTATTTTTGAAGCATTTCAAACAGATTCTGTTACCTGGATTTGGTTTGTTGTAGACAGTTGGATAATTAATTTAATTAGCAACTAACCCTAAATAAAACGCATGTTGAATAAGAATGGTGCTCATTTTTTGGCCCAGGAAGTGGCCATGTCGACTTTGATGTGATACAGTAATGATTTATGAAGTTCTAACAATGACATTCCATTCGTGATCTTCACTTTCTCTGAGATAGATCAAGAAAACTTTATTCCACTAAAATGAACAACACAGAATTGGCCACGATTTACCCAACACCATTCATGTGCTTAAAACAATTTTGTCTATTATTAAGGTGAAATGGAATATCTTGAATTGAATTGAAAGAATTTTTTAAAATGAAGAATTCATCCATTTGCATCCATTCCAAGGGTTCTTTTTGACTGTTTAAGGAGCCTTTTACCACTTGGAAACATCCCACCATTATTTGAAAATGGCCATTTGAGGAATGGGTCAATCCATAATTGTTTTAGATAAAAATTATGTCCATGATAGTTTGCTCCTATTAAGTTGGTAAAACAAATATGAGAATTTCTTTTTTGTATATTTCAATTTTCATTGTTTTTCATAGCATTATCATCATGTTAATTCTTCTGTTTGTTAACTAAAGAATATGGAATTACTATAACGTTATACTTGCACACTTTTCCGCTATTTTTAACATACTTTTATGTATTGACTGTAATAGAATCCATGTTTCCTTACTTTTAACTTTTGTCTTTACCAACAGCTGACAAAGAAAAATCAAGGTCAGAATCTCACAAATCATTGCATGACTTGGAAGTAGAGCGAGACCAAGTGAGTAGCAATAACTTTTATTCATGTGTTGAGAAAAGCCTTATTATACATTCAAATATATAAGGGTAGATACAGTCAGACTGATGGATATCCACAAGGGGTAACAGCCATGATGGTCAGAGCAAGATATTCTCAGACAGACAGACAGCATACACATAAAAACAGTCAAAAGCAGGCGTGCCTACTGAGCCTAAGACTACTAAGAGAGAATCGGTTGCAAATTAACAGAAAGAAAGACTCAGAAAGATAGCGAGAGGGACAGAGAAAATGAGAAAGGAAGAGAGGTTTATGAGCAGGCAGAAACATTGATAGACGAACTGTCATCCGGCCACAGCTAGTATTGCCTTAATATTAACAATTTTGTGATGTTTAAATGCAAGTTATAATGACTGTAGATGTAGACTAAAAGACTGCTCACAAAGTGTGCACCTTTGTTAAAGAAGAGTCTCTTAGAGGTTCCATTTCATTGGTGCAAATAACTGATATTTTCTGTGCGATAGTCATTGTGTGAATATGAAGCGTAGTTGGTGCTGCAACCCCAATATTTTCATGGTTAAGAATACCTTTAATGATGATAATTTATTGTCATTTTGTTATATAATCTAGATTTAAATGTATATTATCTTTTTTACGGCACGTTGGTGCTCACAAAAGAAAGGTGTTATGCAATTATTCCTACTTTCCTCCTCCTCCTCCTCCTCCTTTCCTTCTCCTTTAAGATATTATGAATCTTTTTAAGTCACTTGTAGAATTCTTGGAGGCCTGGTCTCAGAGCCTATATTGATTACATGTTTGGCCAAAGTTCCGTTATAATGTAGAAGATTATTATTATCATCAATACCTTCTTTTTTAAAACTATTGCTCTAATGTTGGTTCATGACTAAAAACGTGTCATCCTTTGCAACTAATCCTAAGTAAAATGAAACTAAATGTTAAGAATAATGGTGCTCATTTTGTTACCCAGGAAATGACCATGTCGACTTTGATTTCATGAAGCAATATGATTCTTTAATTGAGATCTAACAGAGACATCCCATCTGTGATCTGCACGTTCCACACTTAAGGCGACCACATTGCTGTGACATATATTGGAAAAAATTTATGCCGTTAAAGCCTTTATATTGTTATTAGCTGTAAATAAAATTGTATTGATTGGGAATATATTTATGAGTTAGAAGTTTTATGTTGAAGGATGAAAAATTCTCTTAGAAGTTCCAATAAGAGAAGCAGGAAAAAAGATACCATCCTTCCTTGGATAGAAAAGTTAATTCTATAAAACAATTTCATTGGTCAAATGAAGCCGATAGAAAAAGCACTTTATGAGAATTTTGAATTAACAGACTCTATTTGCTAAAAGTTTTCAATTTATAAAAATTGCATTCTTTTTCATATAAAAGATGTCATTTTGTAATCACAAATGTTTTATTATCTTTTGCTTCAGGCCCTGGAAGATCTTCAGTCTGTAGAAACTGCCTTCTCAGATTTACATCGACGTTATGAAAAGAGCAAGTCCATTATTGAAGGCTTTAAAAGAGTAAGATCTTTATACTTTCAAATGTGGACTTAATAGAAAGGAGTAGATTATGAAAACGAATAACATTTTTACTGTTTGAAGATTTCTTTGATAATCATAGAGTGACTATAGTAGTAGTAGCCACCTGGAAGTAGTACTGCCGTAAGTCGGTTTTTCTCAATTTTGACTTACGGCAGTAGTATTTTGAAGGGGCAGTATATGAGAACCAAATGATCCCTATATTATTTAAATAAATGAATGAAAAATTTATTTCTTAAAGCCGGTAACTAAATTTGTCGTATGATTTCTGATTAGACTCATACCTATATTTTTCCCTTTCTTGTTCTTCTTGAAATTTTAGAATGAAGAACAACTTAAAAACTGTGTAGAAGATTTACAAGGCAAGTTGAAGAAGTCAGAAGCAAAGTTATTGGCTTTGAGAAGTCAAGCTGAAGAGAAACTTGATAGGTATGTATTGAAGGGCCCTTACAAGGTTGGTTTTGATTGCAGAAAGGCCTTAGTCATCCTCTTGTAACATGAACATCATGTAATATTTTATGTTGAACTGATGTATTTATTGTATAATTTCATTTTAACTTGACCGATAAAGATTCATCATTCTAGGTTTTTACATTTTACTTTGAGACTTGACTTGAAAACAAAACAAGTGTGTAATTAGGCTTTCAACTCGAACATAGGGCTGCCCTTTGTCATTTTACAGTAAACTTTTTTTATTTTTTATTTTTTATTTTTAACTTGGAAAAACTTCATAAAAATGTGCTTCAAAAAACAAGATGAAGCAAACAAACCATAGCGGCAAACCAAAAACACATCTGTTAGAGTCGCTACAGTTGGTCTATAGACCACTAGGAAGACTATCTGGTTTGATTCTGCCAGTCATGCTTCTTGTGTTTGTTTCTTTCTTGCAAGAAAAATACAGTGCAACCTGCTTCTAGTGACATTTCTTGGACCAGTGAATTTGTGTCGCTATAAGTGAATGTCTCTAAATCCAGTCAATGTATAAACTGAAGGAAAACTAATGGGAGAAATACTACAATGCATAGGCATGAATCAAGTTCAATGGTAAACATTGTGTGACCCTAAAATGGGCCATGGGTAGAGGTTGGGAGCAAATTGGTTGATCTGACTTGCTGACTTTCTCTTTCTTCGATCTCTTTACTGAGTGTACATGCTGTGAATTATTTCATAACATTTTCGTCTGCTTGCTCAGTCACATCAAAGAATGTGCTGCCATTTATGGTTTGCTGAGCGAAGCGCTTCAGTATTTCAAAGGTTCCTTGCATACTTCAGCAATATCATCAATTGATGTTAAAATTTCACCTTGATTTTGACTGTTGACATTAATGGTCACTAGTGTGTGTTCTCTCTTTAGTCAGCGAGTGAGCATTGCCATTGATCAGCAAATGACCTTTTTCATTGATCAGCAAGTATGCTTATTGATCAGCGAGGAACCATTCTCATTAGCTGTTATTGTGATAGCCTTGGCGTGTTGAATTTTATTGGTCTGCAAGCAAGAGTTTTCAGTATTAACCTAGTATTGCCGATTCTGACCAAATCTGTGATTTCATTATCACTGATTTATAAAGGAAAAACACGGGATTTTGAAGTCCTGTCGTTACAAGCAGAATGTCTCTGTATCTAATGTTGCTGTAAGTGGGCTGCACTATAAAATCAATTGTTTCAACTGAAGAAAAAATATGAATGAATATGAAAACATGACGATTACATGTATTCAACTTTACATGCAATCTTCAAAAGACTAACGATCTTCCAATGTACAAGAAAATTTCAGTGAATTAAAAGTTGAAATGTGCGTGAACCTTTATCCATCAGAGCCAATGAGGACATTGAAAAGATTAAAAAGTCAACAAGATCTGAAGTTGTGCGCCTTGAAGCTGCCTTGAAAAAAGCAGAACTACGCATTTCATCTCTAGAAGAGAGCTTGCAAAGAAAGGTTACGTTCTTTTTATTTATAAATTATTGATTTGATTTTTCAATACTTTTAATCAGAGATGAAAACATGATAAACCTATTATTATTATTATTATTATTATTATTATTATTATTATTATTATTATTATTATTATTATTATTATTATTATTA
>JAUEKT010241898.1:0-13283 GCA_031762655.1 Doris verrucosa
AGAGAGAGAGAGAGAGAGAGAGAGAGAGGAAGAGAGAGAGAGAGAGAGACAGAGAGAGAGAGATGGAGAGAAAGAGAGAGAGAGAGAGAGAGAGAGAGAGAGAGAGAGAGAGACAGACAGACAGAGAGAGAGACAGACAGACAGAGACAGAGACAGAGACAGAGAGAGAGGGAAAAAGGGAGAGAAAGAGAGAGAGAAAGAGAGAGAGAGAGAGAGAGAGAGAGGAAAGAGGAGGAGAGAAAGAACATACAGGTACGAGAAGGTTACAACATGAGAGCGAAAACAAAGTTTTAAAATATCATAAGCCACTCAATTTAAAAGCTCAGAGATGTTCCAGTTAAATAAGGTATTTAGTCAACACAATATGACTGGGGGATGAGTGGGTTAGTTCCACATTGAATTGGGGGAAAAAAAGGAAAAAAAAAGAACAAAGGGGAAAGAAAAGCGTAGCAAAATATTTTTAACTGTGGCATTTGGAATAAGGGGAGGAGCAGGGAGAAATAATTTAAATGTGTAATCATATCAAAGAAAAAAGTGAACCATCTGCGTCAACGAGTGAAAGATGAAGTTTGTCAACTTTGATGGCCATAGAGGAGGGTGAGGGGTTTAACAAACAGAAAAAAAGTGGAACTTCATCAAAACAAAATATTATAGGATTAGGAAGCAAACAAATACAAGAAAAAAATTCAGAATTTATGAATAAAATGCAATAGGTGAAGAGGAAGATCGATTTCTAAAAAAAAAAAAAAGGTGGGATAGGTGAAGAAAAATAAACAGGGTCAACAATGTAAAAGTTAAATGGAAAAGCTGATAGAATAAATGAATCATCGTAGCGACATTAGTAGAACGTCTACATTCAAACAAGAGCCTAGTGGCCCGGAATCGACATATTAAGTATCAAAGTTCTCATTGTTTCTCTGACACCCAATCTCAATGATAAGACCATTTTCTTCAGAAGACATACATGAAACGACCTGCAGACAGAGCTTTCCACAAGTTAATTAACCAAGGGTACAGTTGCCTGCCTTTGGACGTCAGATCCAAAGAGAGAAACAAACGTCTTCGCAATCATATTGAGGCGATTCGAGTCGAAATGATGATATGTAACGAAAGTTTGGAAAGCTCTTGCCTGCAGGCGGAGTGATTCAAGCACCAGCAATATACAACATTCTGTTCATCTCTACAATATGCCTTCATAAACTGTTCAAGCACAAACCATTGCATTGGGAGGAATAATAAATCTAAAGCTATTTAGAGCATAATTTATGAAGAATTGGGAGAATTCCTCAATCCTCTTCCAGAAGTTCATAATTGGGACATTAACAAAAATCTTGACTCGAGATGAACTCCCCAGCAAAACTTCGTTTTGACTGGGAGCCAGTTAGCTCAAAAGCTGGGAATGTAAAACAATAACTTGGGAAACAACAATGGGTACATTCACTAGAGGGTAAGAATCTATGTTAGGGAAGATTATGAAAATAATACATACATATTTCACATAATCAGTGTCTCAAATGTAAATAAAACCCAAACAACTGATATTGTTGGTGTCCTATCACCATACAAGTACAATTTTATTGAAATTTCATCTTTGCGCCAATCTAAACTATAGTGGCTGCAGCAATCCTTTCAAGGCAAGAAAATTTTAAAAAGAAGAAAATGCGTCATGAAACGCATAGGAAAGCAAGCTATTTCTTTTGGCACTCTTAATTGCCTTTTTATAATAAAACATCTGTGAAAGTCACTGACGTAGTTATAAGGTTATAGAATGACACCGACGATATGATAAAAACCAACGTACTTTTGGAGGATTGTAACTGGGAGAAATTAAATTGCAACATCATACACCTCAGTATGAAAGGGATAATACTAATACTACTATTGATCTATGGGTGAAGAATATACAAAAATAAATGCTTTACTAACGTAAGGTTCAACCTTCTACGGCGAAGAAGTCAGTTCATTTATTTCAATTGGCATTAATTTCATAGCTTATTTAATTATCATTATCATGTCTATGTCCTCAGTCCAGTACAAGATCAGTTGTAGCAAAGATGAAGTGAAGGAACAGAAGATCGCACCAGGTGTCAAGTTTCCATTTCCTGCAACAGCAGTGTTTTCGTTTCATAGTAATTCACACGTCTCCTTCCACTTATTTACATGAACAAGGAGAACTAGCAAAGTAGCACCAGTTTATAGTTTTGACTGAATTGATCTGTTTATGATTGGGGAAAAAACAAACAAACAAAAACCAAAAACCCCATGCTCAGACAAAACTTTCTCCTTTTCATTTTACGATTCGCTGAGCCTACAAAAGCCAATGGCACACTGTGAAATCTAGCCTTGTTTAGAGCAACTGGGTAGGTCGCTTCTCTCCTACTGCAGGCACACTCACTAGTATACTCATGCTTTGAATTTGCCTAATGACAAACACGTATTTAAAGGCTAAATTTAAAGGCTAAATTTGACAGCATGCCAGGGCCCAATCCGGGAGTGTTCGCCTCCCTGCATCCCATGGGAGTAGGCGTCAAGCTAGTGGACTTTCTTTCGACTGTCAACGGAGGAAAACGGGTTTCTAGAGAAATTAGACGCATTCAGATTTTTGAAACGGTGAGATTTTGAAACAGAACGGGGACAAAGTTCTTACAATCAACACAACGCATATAACAGCAAACAGATAGGAAGTGTACGTAAATTCTCTGCGACACAAAAAAAACGTTGATATAAGGTATTCACATATTATTGAGTAGATCTAAGGATGTTTGTGTTTTGTGAACAGCTTACACAAAAAGTCTTCTCTCAATCAGAAACATTTTTCTTTCCTGATGTATTTTGAATTATGCTGAGCTAAAATTCAGAGTTAAAACAATAAAACTAGATGAAGTTATCTTAAAGTCCATCTTAGGTTCTCAAATTAAAAATGTATCATGAGTTAAATTCAATATTTATGTATTTGATAAAAACATTATATGACAGTAGTGATCATCTTATGTCATCTGCTCATAAAAACCAAAATGCAAACTTTTGTGTAAGCTGTTCAGAAAAAAAGAAAATGCATTCTCATTAACTTTTTAAAAACAACACATTCCACTAAATCCACTCCCAAAACAATATTTAACTAAATAAAAATAAGAGGGGGATTGGTGAACAATATTGAATAAAAAAGGAAAAATGACACAAATGAAAAGAGGGTAAGCAGAAAATGAACACCAATCCTTTTTTAACTCGAAACAATTTCTGAAATTTTTTAAGTAACTATAAAATAATTGCTCGTTTAGAAATTCCAATAATTTTTATACAGGCTTTTTCTGTCAGATAACTTTGTCAAAGACCTTCTGGCAATAAATCATTCCAATTAATATCAACGCAAGGTGAGATGGGACATTTCCTCTACTATGAAAAATCTTTTAAAATTCTTATCACATATTTTCCTCAGAAAGTCTAAAAAATTAAAATTCTATAGTTTTCAATGTCTCAAATGAACTCCTAAAGAAAAGAAAAAGTTTCCGAACGAAGAGTAAAGCAGACAGTGAGCTCATGAAGGTGATGACAAAACAAAGGGCCTCAATTGAAAAGACATAAGCAGTAAATAAAACCATTGCTTACCTACATTGTCTCTGCCATATAATTCACCTATCTAACAACCTGCAAGAGACCAGCACGAATTCAACTAAAGACTCTTTGTCGTCAGTAACAAGTACTAGCGTAAGTGTCTATTTAATGTCGCTTCCGCTAGTACGTGTTATCAGCGGCATACTGAAGTGCACAGAATGGCATTGCATCTCACATTAAAACAGATTAGATTACGTGGAAATAAAATGGTCAAAAAGGTTTGTCAAGTTCAGACCCTGCCTATGAAACATGATATGTAAAACCCTTTGTGGTTCACAAATTCACTATTTCCTTTCTCCATTAGGCTGAAAAAACAGCGCAACTTACTTCTATAAATATCTCCTATTACACATCTGAATGTATCAGAGGGCCCCCCCCCCCCCTTTTTTACACTGTCTAAGATGCATCATGGTATTATCAGTAAGAAATCACCAATCAAGGAGAGATTTCCCATTGCAAAATGTTTATCATCAATTCCGTTCATTAGGGGACCTAAAGCTACTGCAGACTTTATCATCCTTGCAGTTTAAAACTACAGGAGGAAAGCAGATGAACATAAACTGAGTTGCTCTCTTCAGATCTATTGTTGTAACAAGACTGAAAGCACATCACAAAACATCAACGAAGCCACAAGTGGCAAGACTTACACAAGCACTACACTGCTAGCGAGCACTCAATGGGAGGGCTTCATTGGTATAGAAAAGATACATTATTTACAAATTCTACACAATTCACACACAAGCCTGATCTCCCAACCAGCTTTAACTCTAATCCTTCACAATAAATGTGTTGGAATTACTCACTTTTCTTCAACTACACCTCTAATATTGACAAAACTCTTAAATTAAATCAGAGCTAAACCCTCAAACAATCACTCAAGAAAATAATTTTGCATCCATTATGACTTACACTGTCTCATACTACCATTGACAAACAACAGACACACATGCATACACACATTTGTTCTTTATTCCTTCATTTGATGCTCACTTCAAGGGAGGGGAATAGAATAGGAAATGGGTGTTTGAAAGAAAATTGCACATTATTTCCATGTTTTGATGAAAACTTTAATTTCTTTTTCATCTGAAAAAATAAAGGGTAAACCATACCACAATAAGCCTTTACAATTGCACGATGACTGTTGCATTTTACAAGGAGACAAAAGCTACAGATCATAATTTCACTGCAGATAGCAGATATTTTTGATCCAGGTGCTATATTACATTAGCTAAAATACACCACAGAAGCAAGATGGTTTGATGAACATGAGAATGCAGCTTGTAATTGGACCACAAAATAGGAAAATTCTAATTTCTTCAACTGACAATGACAAAAAAACTGAAACGCTGTTCGCCTAAAAGATTGATTACAAGAAAAAAAAAAAAATAATATCCAGGATTACAATTTTATGGCATGAGTTTTGGAACAAAGGTTAAAATTAGGAACAATTTTTATGTTTCAGGTTTTGGTTGAGTTTTCTTTCTTTCGCTTTTTTTCCATTCCATTTTCTTTCCACTCTTTAATGTTGACTCAAAACTCCTTCAATATCAAAACGATAAACAGTACACAAATGCCAAAGAGTTTAGAATACTCATTGTATTAACTGTAAAAAAGGTCACTATTTATGTGAGATCACAGCCTACATCTTTGTCCATAATGTCATTGGAATAATAAAAACCATCATAAGCACTAAAATTGGCCATTGCACTCTGGGTTGGATTATTATAACGAGTCTTACTTACTCTAAGACTGAGACTAGGTTTCAATACTGTGCATGGAATTTTGCTCTTCAAGAGCAAACCTTTCCGTAGATTGCAATATAATCTCTGGTGATATTGTTGAACTTCTTAAACCATACTCGACTTTCAAAACTGAACAGAAGGAAATTTTATTGAAGATATATTCAACAAATGAATTAGCCTATATATGATCTTGTATTCAAGTCAAACACAATTAGCCACTCTACACAATTTTTAAAAGAGTATCTAATAAAATTACTTCCAAGGTGAAAATGGGAACTCACAATCATTTGAAATCTGATTCCCAATATTCTGATCTTACTATGACACAGTAATGGCTATGTAAAACATAGAATAGTAAAAATATGGTTAATCTCTAAAGGATAAAAAATGCATAGAATCTGTACAATTTAGAAAGTTAAAAAGTGTGTCTCTTGCGTCAGATAATATAAAATTCATTTCATTTGTTGAGTGAGACAGTTTACTACCGAAATTTCCTTTGCTAGTCATAAACTTTTTGTATGTAATAAACATAGCTACCATTTCAATACTTTTATATATAAAGATATAACAGAACTGTTCTGATTCAAAATTTGAAGTATTCAGAGAAACATAGCAACAATGTAGGGGTAGAAAAAGTAGCATTTCATTGAATAAAGTCAGGCTCATTACTCTCGCCACTTCTAGCTTGTCATAAGCCATCACATTCTCCTTAAAACATTGTGTTAATATTTAAGGCAAACAAAACTAGTATACATAAATTTGTTTCTTTTAACTCATAAGATCAAATAATTTCCTCAAATCTGAGCAAATTTATCATATACAATGTATGAAGCTTTGAAGAATGAAAAAAAAAGAGAGAAAAGGAAGCAGGATCTCTTCAGATACACTTCGAAAAATAGTCGAGGATATCATTTACTTTCAATTCATGTCATCAAAATGCCTGTGCGCAAGAAGCAAAATATGACAACCCTTTTGTCTAGATCATTCCATTCCTCATCGAAAGACAATTGAAGATGGCAAGTTTCTTCAAATTGTATGACCATTTTCTGAAAGAAAAGCAGCAGTCACACCTTATTCGCAAGTCCAATTGCTGCTTTCTTCAGGACACAGCGGTGGGGCAAACCAATGAAACATGAGTGTCATTCAAAAACAACTGGTCTCATTTCAGGGGATATAGCACATGCAGTCAACTTTGCTTAATCAGTCATCATTTTGCCTACGACTTTAAACAAAAGTGTCCACAGAAATGCTGTCATGTTTTACTTCTTGCTCAAGCAGGACTTCTAGCATTCCTATATGTACACATGCATGAAATTCAAAATGCTTTGAATATTATGTTCTCGTCACAAAACTCTCCTCTCTGAATAAGAAAACCTTTTTGTCTTTTCAAAATCATCTCACTTACACTGTTAGAAATTTAGACATAATAAATAAATTGAGTACATCAAACTTAAATGCAACCATTTGAATCAATAAAACAGGCAATGAAAGTTTGCATGGCAAAATCATTCTGAATTTCCCATTGGTTTACCCCTAAAATCAAGCAAACAAACAAAAATTAATAATAAAATAAAACAGAAACAAAAACCTCAACAAAATTGCCTTTTTGTTTAATAGACTCCAACCAGAGGATAAGGCACAATTCTAATAACAAATAAAGATACAATCACAAATTCTTTGCCATAGCAACACAATACAAGTGATGTAAAATATTCAGAATTTGTTCCCATCACATTCACATCTAACTTTAGATGATAACAAATTACTTTGCTTCTTGAAATTAAATCTTTCATCTTTGTAAAAACATCAAGTGACAAACAATAGCAATTTGAAATTCACAATGTCTGGAGCGGGTAAAGGGGCCAAGATTTTAAAAATCTGTCCCAACCATCCTCGTCCCATGTACATTAAATCACATCAAATCCAACGACATAACTTTTACAGATCAAAACGATATAAAATCAAGTCTGCACTCAAGTTAAGAATATCAACAATAAATTCATAGATAAATTCACCCTCACACTCACACAGAGCTATAAATTTACAACTAAAACTCGACTTATATCAAACTGCAAAAGAATAAATACAAAAACATCATTGATCGAAAATATATAAGGTAAAAAAAAAATCCAACAGATTCAAGATAAAAAACAAACATCATCGATTTCTTCATCAAATCCAGTTTGTTGCTGTAAATAAAAGAAACTGTCCGACAATTTCCAGTTTGAATTTAAATTCACTTCTTGGGTGGATCAGGCAAGTAAATTTCCACTTCTGAATTGCTAGATGCCCCATTGGTAGAAGCCGTTTGCTGTTGTTTCATGGCAGCCCGTCGCTCTGCTAACAGTCTCCGCCTGGCTTCATCGCGGGCTTTGGCGGCTTGTCGGGCTTTTTGCGTCCTCTCAGGCGAAGATTCTGGCGTATCTTTGTTGCTGCTGGGTTTAAGGTTTTTCCGTCTGGAACCTAAAATTGGGAGGTCGGAGGGGGTAGAGAACAACATTTTAAAGCATTTTGCTGACGACTACAGTAAAGGAGTAAAAGAAGAAAACTATAAAAACAACAACTGCAATCTTTCAGTGAATCCTCATACCTCTTAAAAGACATAACATCATGATAACAATCATAATAGAAGCATTTGCAACAATACGATTAAATCAAAGTAATTTACACCCAATGTACAGGTTTTACATCCAGAATCTGATCAGCATCATACTATGAAACTTTGTTAGGCAAGCTTTCGAGGAATCAAGTTTTTGTTTCAATAATTTATGTAACGATGGGCCTTTCCAAATGCATGTTAGCAGGGGGAACGTGAGTGGCTGGGCGCATTACAGAAAAAGATAGACCAACTAGTGTAGCTAACTCAATTGGTAGAGCACTTTCTCTTTCGAGTCCCATTTGTGTCAAGATTTTTTTTATGTCTATCCCTGTGCACCCTCCGTGTCCTTGTCCCTAGAGAGCTATTCAATCACACTGTCCACCATTTACTTATTGACTAAATCTAGAAAGTGAAACTGTCAAGTTTTTGCTGTTGTATCCATCAAAGTGGCAGCTTGCTGTTGCTTGGCATGGGCTACCTACTACCTGACCTCCAGCCTGGTTGGCCTTGGGAGTGCTAAAGAAGATATAGCAACTATTTCTTGCCATTATCATCTGTTGTCTGTAAACCTGAGGGTGTCACTCAGCGTTAGGCTTGTCACTGTCCATTGGGCCTTCATGGGTTTGATTATTTTTATATTTCAAAACAAGCGTAGCTTTCCCCAACCCGCCCATTGGTGCTTGTGTGTACCTACCTGGAGTGTGGCCGGGGGTGACTGACGGTGTGCTGGTCTGGGACACGTTGCCAGACTTGGGGCTGGAGCTGGCAGAGCTGCGTCTTGACGGCTGTCAGAAGGGCAACAAAAGGGCTTAGTTAAAGGTAGAAGAGATAAAGCGTGAATTTACCGGCCCATGGGAAGTATGGTGGCTGAGTGGTTAGGGAGCCAGACTGCTGAGAGGTACGGGGTTTAAATCCCATCCACGACCATCGTGCATGTTCCTTGAGCAAGAAGATTTACTGCAATTGCTTCGCTCAAATCAGATGAAAATGAATACCAGCAAGGGCTGGGGAGTAAAACCTGCGATAGACTAGCGTCCTGTACAGGGGATGATCTTGTATCATCTGTTCCGCATAACGCTACAGAAACTGGGATACGCTCTGGGTCCTTGAATCTGTCAAGGCTCAGAAGGAGCCTTTTTTACTTCACTTTTACTGTCCCATTTCCCAACACACAAGTGCATGCTGAGCTTAAGAAGCATTGTTGAATTTTACATCCTGACATGTCATCTCCTTTCAAGCCCTTGTCAACATTTCAGTTAGCCCATTGCGGCGGATTCTTGTAATAGAGTGAATAAGGTAACTAAGAAATCATCTTCTATTAAAATATGAAGATTTTAGTTGCTTGCTTCTCAGATTCAATCAGGCATGGAATCCGGAAATTTGCAAAGAGTGAAGTTTGAAAAAGAGAGAGACAGCAATGTGATAGTCTGCTCAGTCTAGCTCAATGAAAATTGCAATCAGTCAGTCAGGCAGTCTGTCATTCAGACATACAGATGTACATGAGTCCCATGTATGAACGTCAACAGCTTTGTACCATCAATGTGAAATATAATTCGAGACAAGTACTCTAATTTTAAGGGTTTTATATGTGCAATATCCCAGTATCTACAAACTTTACTGTGAGGTAAATCATAACTCAAAGTAACTTCCTATGAAATAAGGAGATACAACAATTTAGTTTCGTTAAGACATAAAAACTATTGTGACTTAGACATAACACAAAGTTACACCGAAGACTATTATTCACATGGCTCCTAGGACCCACAACTCCAATGTGTGGAATTTTAAGATACGACAATTTCACCCCAAAACCTTGTTTATACTTCTGTAAATACTTAGAGATCTAGTTTTACTTAAAGAACTTTTTAAAACTGGCGTATTAACTCTAGGGAATTATTCAATACTATTATACAGTATTCTACCCACACCCCTTCAAAAACACCCAAGTTGTAACACAGCCGCCTTACCATTTTGGGTATTTCCTGCCAACCGTTGCCTTTCATGATTTCAATCTCGGCAAACATGTCGTCAACGTTGTCAATCTGGATCTTGACCATGTCCCAGAATCCCTGGAGGTCTTCCCATTTGGTCTCACGCTCCTCGGGGTCGGGTTGCTATGAAAGGCACAAAATAAGAAGGGCAAAGCAGGTTAATTTAGTTATCCAAGCTTCCATTCACTTTTTGTATGCCTCACTATCTATTCAATTTTAGAATCAAAGCATTAAACATATCTATAAGACTTGCATATATCAAGGGGTCTAACAATAGACCTGGATAGGAATTCCCATTCAAACATCACGGACAGGAGCCGACTCAGGCAGTGACGAATACTGTCACACAAATACTGCTGGCTGGCATTCATAACTTCTAATACAGAAGAGTTGCCAACTTCCGCCAAGAAAAATTAGTAAGATTTGTCTGAAATAATGAGGTATTCAGTATTTTCATGAGATTTCATAATCAATAAGGATTTAGGTTTCTTTGCTTTAATCATTCTATGAAAATATGGAACATGTATGAACTAGCAACTAAAATTAGAGTACCGAGGAAAACATAGTAAAAGACTCATGTTCGCATGATATTTTGGTAGTGTTCATCAAAAAGCTTCCACACAATTTTTGCGAGGACTGGAAAAACTGCTACAGTCCTGCTTCCAGGTGAGTATCCAGGTCAAAAGTGGTGTTTTCATGGGAAGCAGACCTCCAATTTGCATGGAATATATCTAGCCATTTCATTTGTTCGTACTTGTAAGAGCAAGTACTTGACACCAGCTATAACAGTAGTTGGTCAAAGAATACTGTAATAAAAAATCAAAGGCATTATGTCATGTAAGGCAAGGTTATGAGAGAAAAGCTTACCATGTGATTATAACACAGGTCTCGGAATTGGGCAAACTTTTGGCTGAGTAATAGGTTAGCTTTCCCGATGGCAGATCGGATGCGACCACAAGCTGAAAATTTGATAAAAAACATAAAATGACGACCAGTGCAAAGAGATAAAAGGGAGGTGGGGAACAAGGGTTGTAAATGAAATTATCTCATTTTGCGCTTACATTCAGTTATGGTGACATGAGAAAATTGCCATGAAATGTGTACAAGCTATTCAATGCAAGAACAAATTACTTAAAACCAATCTGTACGAAGGCACCATCTCCTGCTCTGAATGAAAGCTGTTTTCTATCTAAAATGGATTATTATTATTATTATTTTTATTATTACCGGTATTGTTGTTTAGTTGTCGTTGTTGTTGCTGTTGCTGTTGCTGTTGTTGCTGTTGGTATTACTATTATTATTATTATTATTATTATTATTATTATTATTATTATTATTATTATTATTATTACTATTGAGACTACAGGATGGCTTTTGAAGCCCTTCCACTTCAAGGGACACGTTGCGAGAGACGTACCTTCCTCTGGTAGATTTTGGCTCCTCATCAAGGCTTCAGCTCTTGAGGAAAGCCCTCGTATCCTGTCCTCTTCAAACTGGGTGTGCTGGAGGAAGTATTCTCCATCCTGGAAATAGCAATGGCAGGATAAATATAACAATCGTCTAAATGGTTCATTCAAGGCGAGTTCTCACTCGACAAAAACGATGGATAGGGAATAGGAATATGACACAATTTTAGACAAAAACCTCATAAAATTGTGAATTAATGGTAGAGCAAGGAATTTTGTGCGTCACAATTTTTACTAACAGCATTACATATTCGCAATTATTTCAACATTTTTTTGGACATTGGAAACTCTTCAGCTACTGCATACATACTAATCTAGGCCTACAGAATACAGGCCGAATTACTAATCGTCTACGGCTCAATATCGTTATGAAATACACAAATTGAGTTGGAGACTATTTTCCATTACAACCAGCAGTCCCGTATGAGTTTGGTGATCAAGCTTTCCTTAACCTAGTCTTAGATATCGATCATTCATATCTGATCTTAATAATACTGACAGGTTAACTTAACAAAGAAATAAAACACAAAATGCTAGACGTCAGCATGACTGATTTTGAGACCATGCCTGACCACAAGACTGACCTTGGTGATGTCCCCAGTGGGGTACTTGGGGGCGTGGCCGTTGACCGCGGGCTGGGCGGTGCGACCCCCTTGGACCCAGCCTGCTGGACTCAAGCGGGAAGTTGACGTGTGGTCCGGACTCTGTTCGTCTCCCGACCTCTCTGCCGGCATTTTTGGCTCTGGTGAAGTGCAAGCTGACCTGAGGATGAATTGAGTGCAATTGACCAATGAATCTACTGAAGTGCTGAGAGTTAAGAAGAAGACTGATGGTAGAGGAACAAGAATATGACAAGTCAGGAAATAATCCGATGCTCGTTTAAATAAGAAATCCTATCGCTGCCAGCATCCAAAGCTGCCAACATGCAAAGGTATTCTTACATACCAAGGACCTTTTTATAGAAGTCCTTGTAAGATACATGTAAAGTTATCAAGTGGATTAATAGAATCTCTTTCCTCAATGATTGAAGTAAAAAATATTCTGAAAGTTATGAAAAATCTGAGAAGGTATTATGAAGTTTACTGAAAAATTTTCCAATAAGGAAGTACGGTGTAGACTTGGTTGCTTCTTTTTTACGATTTAGTAATAATCCTTATGAGTTTGCATGTATGAATCCACGATAGACGTGTCCAGCATGTTGTTGTGATTACGCGCATCCTATAAAATGTCATTTATTCATCCATCAGAGAGATTTGAAAACCCCAAACACGTCTTGTAAAATAGTAAAATATCATCTGATATAATTCAGCAGATCAAACCAAAAGAGGAGAGAAAATGCAGAGCAGAGGGCCACTGACCTGAGTGAATTCTGACTAGAGTAGGGTGAGGGCTTGTTCACGTCCTTGTAAGTACTGTAGCGGGAGTATTTGCCATAGCCACTGACGGCACAGCTCAGTTTCAGGTAGGAGGGGATGTGGGAGGGGTTGGTGGGGGATGACGGTCCGCTGGATCCACTGGGGAGGGGTGAAGGATCACAAGGTATCACACACAACGGAAAAAATGCTCACATTACATCATTATAGCATCATGTTGCAAGAATTCCAAAAATTTAAATGGCAAGACAGAAAGACAAGGAAATGTTGGAGACATCAAAAATAATAAAAGTAATAAAAACATAAATTTTATCACTATAATCCTTATCATCATTATTACGACTCGCCTATATGACACCCAATCTGATTCCTGTCAAATTCAGAGCATCACACTTTGAACAAATACCACATAATAGGAAGCACAAGGAGAGAGAGAGAGAGAGGGAGAGAGAGAGAGAGAGAGAGAGAGAGAGAGAGAGAGAGAGAGAGAGAGAGAGAGA